>BJCO01638749.1:0-11260 GCA_018326465.1 Flaveria floridana | reverse complement strand
TCACGGGCCGTAAATCCATACGACCGTGATCGTATTCACGGGCCGTTACGTTTTTGAATTACGTTTCTGAATGACCGATTTGACTTGCGACAGACCATACGGCCCGTGAAGGGCCTTACGGCCCGTAAGCAGGGCGTCCAGATATCCTGGAGGGCGTCCCTTTAACAGGCCCCTTAATAAAATACAACAATAAAACTGACTAAAAAAATATAAGCCAGTCAACACCTACCACACAGGTGCTAACCACGGTTCATGGAACTACATTTTTCATATATAGGTCAATATTTTATTTTATTTCATAAGAAATCTTATTTTTTAAAAACTTTAGTTTAAATCTCTTAACAAAATGAAAAAATAAGTTATTAAATTATTTAACAAATATGAATAACTTTCCTGTCGAATGCTACACCAAACATAAAAAAAACTAAAAGACGACATAGATAAATAAAAAATTGAATGTTCAAAAAACATATTTTTTTATTTGAAATAATTAGTGTCAAGTGATCGCATAGCAATAATTTAGTAATTAATTGATCTAATCTGTGATTTTACATCGTGACTATTATGGAACAAGTTCAATTTGTTTGTGTTTTGATCCACATATGTTTGGAGCTAAAAAATGCCTAGTTTAGAAAAAAAAGCAAAACTTGGAACTACAAGAACTGAAGTGATAATTATTAAAAGTTACAAAAACTGCACAATGAGGACCATACCGGCTTATCATACAACAGATATGACATATAATACGTTGGGAGGCGTATTGGCAATGTATTTTTGGGCGTTATTTAACAAAAAGAACAGAAAGTTACGTGTAAGAATACAGCAGTAGGCCGGCGTATCATACGTCGGTAGCCTAATAGCATTCGAACTTTATGGATTTTCAAGTTTATTTAAACCAAATGAAACCGAATTTGAGGGACACCTTCCCCTACACCAAATCTAGCAAATTCAAGTAGATTTTTGGGTGCTTTGAAGCTTCCTAACATCTTCCACATAATCATTGATTATCATTGGAATCAAGATTGAAAATTTAATGAATATAATGTGTGGCTAGGTTTTCTTGATTGCTTTAGGAGTACAATTATTGTCAAGTGAGACAATTGATATGTTTTATATAGGTTGTAATGAACGTTAGACTATTTAATAAAGTTTTATGTTTTGATTAATTTAAAAGGTTTAATTGTAAATAAAGTTGTGTAATTTATTATCAGTTTTCGGTTTCTTTGCATTGTGAGCTCATTAAGAAAGTTAGACAACTTAATATGAGTAAATTGGTAATCTTATGAACGGATGACTATTAAAAGATTGTTCTTTGGTTATCACTTTAATCCAAAGTTAAAATCTTAAAGTTATGTTATTACAAACCCTAGGTTAAACATATCGATTGTTGATCTTGCGGAATTAGAAATCCAAAAGTGATTGTTTTTAAGTAAATTCGTTTCAAAGTTTCATGTTTTTTGCAATTGTGTTCTTAATTTCGTACAAAGTTCTAATTTTTTATAATAAAGTTTGTGTCTTTAAGTTAACGGAGTCGTATTTGTTAAACACTTTCCACGAACTCACTATAAAAACAAACTTACTTACTCTTACATGATAAATGTAGCTAAGACCGATATATGAACTTGTTTTTTATCGAATTTGTTTTTGATCGATATCGACAACCAGATCATCATGTTGACCATATATTCAGGAACTATATCATTATATCGGTGATATGGTAGAGGAATATACAGTCACGTACTCACGTCTGAAAAATTGATTTCAACACAGATTAAAATTATTCGCGCATGTTTTAGTTAAAATTTATATTGGGATGTTTAGAAGAAATAAATAAATCAAAACTATGTGTTTTTTCTTTTTAAAAAAGCAAACGAATACTAGTAATTTGAGAAAATCATTTATATAAAAAATAAGTTTATAGAAAATTTTACATAACCAAAGAATAATGGCAAAATTTTGAAAAAATAATAAATAATTTTATAAAATAATAAATAATTTTATAAATTTATTTTTTAAGTAATTATGAATTAATTATAAAGAGATATTATAATAAAGTTATAAAAGATGGAGCAAGATTTGTATAAATACATAAATTGTTTTATTTAATTTTACTTTTATTGTTAAATTGTTAATAATTAGAAGGTGTTCATAAATTATTTTAATCAAAAACTTTATTTTTTTAAAAAAAAAAAAAAGGGGCAAGATTTTGGTTGTATATCTAGCTTAGGTGGCAGATTTAGTTTAGTCAAAGATTAATTTGCTAATTTTAAAAGTCATGATGTATTTCCATAATTTCTTTTGGTCAAATGACCATTTTAATAAATATGTTCTTTACACGGGTGGTTTTTTAATTAGGTTTGATTTTATTTTTAGTTTTAACTCTTTGAAATTTCAAGATTGATCCAATAATTAGCACAAACGTAAAAAAACTTGGTCCCTAAAATGGATGGACATTAATTATTGTTGTTAAGTGCGCTAAAATGATAAAAATACTCTTTCACATTTCTTATTCTCCATCTAGACTACTATCTTCTACCACAATTAAATCCTCCACCTTCAACTACCAGCCCCACCACCTTCAACCACTGTCACCACCAGCACTAGGCATGGACAAAAAAACCAGTTCGGGAAACGGTTTGGCCCAAACCGGTCCCAAACAAACCGTTTCCTGAACCGACCTGAACCGCCGGTTTGTTGCCGGTTTATAAACCCCACCCTCAAAACCGGTTTATAAACTGGTTTGAAAAGCCAAAAACCGGTCCTAAAACCGGTTTGTAAAAAAACGGTTTCAAACCGGTCCGAATCGGTTTGATAGGTTTGAGTATCCGGTGTTTTAAACCGGTTTGTAACCCAAACCGGTTTGAAACAAAACCGGTTTGACCCCATGACATACAAACCGGTTCGGTTTTGAACCCGAACCGGTTTTGGTATATAAATCGGTTTGTACACCTCTAACCAACACCACCTTTAACCACCACCACCAGCACCACCTTCAACCTACGACCACTACCACCTTCAACCTTCAACCACCACCACCTTCAACCTTCAACCACCACTACCTTCAACCACCAACACCACCTTCAACTACCATCACCAGCACCACCTTCACCATCGTCACCACGAGCACCGTACCACCCACGTAACACCGTCGTTTCCTATTTGTCTTCCTCGGAAGTTCACCCACCCACGTTTTCCAGTCATCTTCTACGGAAAAGGAATATGATTCCGGAAGAATACCCCAGACAACCAGTATCATTGAGGGAGACATGTGGGGGAAAGGAAGTATGATGGTGACGGGTTGCCGTTGAAAGTACTGGCCGATTTGATTGTGTTCGTCGGTGATGGTGGTTGATGAAGGTGGTGGCGAGTGGGCTGGGAAGATGATGATCCAGGTGGGGACCATCCTTTAAATACAATGGTATTTTAGTCATTTTAAAAAATTTAACAATCAAAGTTAACGTTCATCCGTTTCAGGGACAATCGTTGTTATATTTGTGCAAAGTTTTAGACCAACCTTGTTTTCAAAGAGTTAAAGACCAAAAGTGAAATCAAGCCTAACCACAAGGATCACTCGTGTATTAAGTCTAGTTTATATAGAAACAAGTTTCCTTCCTAACACTTTGCCTCATCTATTACACTCGGAGAAAAATAGATAATACTTCTTTCTTGGGCGATTCCTATGGTAATAAAGATAACGTGTACTAATTCGTACATAGAAAATTATACATCGCTGATCACTATCATTTTAGGGAGAATGTGGAAAATGAGATTTGATTAATGGTTAAAAAAAAGTGTTAATTTCCACACAAACCACCATCCATCCATCACCATGTTTGTATGATGTTATCTTTCTACCTTTTCTTATCTTTTTTTTAGTTAACAAAATTCTTGTGTTTTAACATGTTATGGTTATGGCTGTAGGGGTGGACCAGACCCTATGCGACGAAGGTCGCCCAACACTTATGAAAAAGATATTTAGATTCGACTATTATTTAACCTTACGCGTTACGGTAGGGGTGTAAAACCATGTTAAATAGGATCAATGTCTTATCGCCGCTAGCGACTACCAACACCAGGGAAACTTGTAAAATAAAATAAATAAAACAAAATGAAAAATAGACGTAAAACTTTAAACCATGCATGTGCGTTGCGATGTTTTAATGTGTATAAATTAGAACGAATTGTATTACACAATGCGGTAGTGAAACATAAAATAATAGATATAAAAACGTTAAACCAAATACACATGTGACTGTATGTTAACTCAAAAACTTTAAACCGAAACATAAAACACAAAAATTATAAAAAATGAAAAGTGTATGAGAACCAAAGATGAAAAGTATATGGGACCAAAGTTAAAAATAAAAAATATAATAGGATTAAATTTAAAAGATAAAAACTATAGGGTTCAAAATGAAATAATAAAAAAAATTAGGTTACAATCTATTAAACATAAGATAACTCATAATACATAACTAAATCGATAATTATCCTATATATTTAAAAACAAGTTCAAATGAACAGTATGAACAGTGGTGCTATTTTCCCCTTTTAAGTGTTTCACCTTCATTTTGATAATTCCTACTGAGGGTTTTAGAGAGAGAGAGAGAGAGAAACTTGAGATGAACAGGGGTTTATGGGGCAAAGGCGACGGTAGCGGTTACGGTTTGGTCGCTTGGATCTGTCGGTGGAGCTTGTTGCTGCTCTGCCTCCCCTTTGTGGTTCAGGTGGAGAAGGTGGCACTCTTGTAGCCACTGATTGTGTCGATGGTGGTGGTGCGACCATCATTGTTCTCTAAGACCTTCGATTTGTGCTCCTTTCTCGCCGGTGGTTGCATGTTGGCCGATGAAAGGCTTAGAGACTCTTTCTCTCTCTGGTTCCTGGGTTTTTAGGGTTTGGTGGGGGTCGCCGGCCATACCAAAGGCGACGATCGCGGGAAAGGCGACAACGGCGATGTTGCGTTGGCTCACGATGACGGCAGTTGTTATGGCGGTGGCTCTGTTGCTGCTTCGCCTCCCCTCTGTGGTTGAGGTAATGCAGGTTTTTGCCAGCTTTGGTTGGTGTTTGTGTGTCGCCATTGCCGCTGGTGGCCTTTGAGTTGACCGAGGGTGGTCTTCAGGTGGTTGTTGTTGTTATTGTTTCAGTTTATCGCGTGTTTTTCCTGGAAGTAGTTGGTCCGTTATTACGGGAAAGAGAACCCTCATCCTTTGTGGTTCAGTGAAGGAGGTTCATATGTCGGTGATACATTTTGATGATGATGACGACTGTTCGTCTGAGACCCCTGTCCCTATGTTTGCTTTTGAGGTTACACCGTGATGCTGCATTCGGAAAAATAAATCGGTGCTTTGTTTCAAGTCGGTGACGATGAAACTGTGTTCATCTAAGACATGTACATGTTGTATGTTGTTGTACATTTTTAATTTAGTATAGCGTCGGGCTATGATGATATTCAAAAAATGGTTTTGGGTTGCTTTGGCGTGGCTACCGTTTACGGTTAGCAGCCATAACTGAAATCCGGTTCTGAGCCCCATTCATCACACGCGTTGGTATCATTGGACTTGACTCTTTGATGTAGTAGTCAATGACGATAAGCGTAACCTCATCTGAGACCGTATGCATGCTGCCGGTTGTTCATTAAGTATTTAGAGGTTAATGTTGGATGGTTTTGAGGCGATGATGATGAAAAGAAGGTTATGTTTGTTGTTAAGGTGAGGTAAACTTGATGTTTGCAGCCGCAACAAACAACTGCTTCCGAGCCTTATAAGTTTGCCTTTCATAGTTTGCTTGATGACGATGGCCATTGGGCGCATCTGAGGGCTAGGGGTATCATTGGCGATACTGGATTTGTCATTGTATTTACCTGTGTCATAAATTTGATTTGGGTACTGCTGTTATTGTTGAATATTGTTGTCTATGACGCTCAAAAACGAGTCTGAGCTTTGACGTGGAGTATGGACTGTTGTGATGTGTCGACATACTTTAGTCGACATCAGCCATTAGTTTTGAGAGGCAATATTCTGATCATATTGCCTCCTGTCATCAACTCTCATCGTTTGTTAAAAGTGTTAGCTTGTGACTATGATGACAGAGTTCTGAGCCTCCGTTTAGGCCGTCTTTATGACGCGCAACGCGCGTCTAGGTACCCAACTAGTTATTATTAAATTTTTATGTTCTTATGGGTGTAACTAGAGAGATGTCAACTCCTTTAAAGAAGACTACATTCTCAATAGCTAACCATGTGATTTTTAATGTCAACATTACAAATCATAGTATTCCCTTTCTTATTTAACTAGGTTTAGTATCCCGTGTATTACACGGGGTTAATAAATAAAATATAAAATAATTAATAATGAAAATTTATTAATTATTAAACTACACGTGAAGATAAAATATTATTAAAATAAAATATAAATAGCTAATTTAAGTAAATAAGAATAACATATTTTTCTTAAACTTTTAGTTATTTCGTTGTTACGATAAGATTGTTTTTGGGAAATTTTATATTTTGTAATTGTTTTATAAAAAAATGATTTAAAACATATTTTTGTTTTAAAAAGTTTAATGTTTTAGGAAATTACATATTTGATAAAAAAAAGCTTGTTTCTTTATATTATTTCTATTTAAAGAAATATGCTTTTTTAATTTCCTTAATAAAATCTGTTTTTAAAAAGATAGTTCAAATTTTAAAAAGAGTTAAATACGGTCATCATCCCTGAGATTTCATGAAAATTGTCATTTGAGTCCAAAAGTTTAAATTTTTCCGTTTGCATCCAAATGTTTCACAAACATTGTTATTTGAATCCATTTAACTACTTACAATTAACACCATTAATTTTATCGTTAAGTTTGCTATATTAGGGGTATTATTGTCAAAAGAACTACAAAAATAAAAAATCAACTCTACGTGAGGGGCTTTATGTGTCCAGTCCACTTTCGTAATCACCATTTGCGATTTGCTAGCACTTGTTAGATAAATAAAATACAATGATACTAGCGACCCATTTATTACTTTATAAACTATACATCACAAAAAAAAATATATAAATAAACCAGCCCACGTAAAATGTTTTTTTTATTTTGTAATCGTTTATTTATATATTTTTATTGAGTTAAATATTTCTAAGTTAGAAATAAGTCACTTACCTATGTGGTTATCATTGTATTTTATTTTGACTAATAGGTGGTTCAAATCATAATGGTGATTACCAAATGACACTAAATACAGAAAACCAATCCGATAGAGTTGATCTTTTATTTTGTAATTATATTGATAAAAATAGACTTACTATAGCAAACTTAATGGAAAAAATTAATGATGTCAAATAGAAATAGCTAAATGGATTCAAATGGTAACTTTTATTAAATATTTGGATGCAAATGATAAAATTTAAACTTTCGGACTCAACTGACTTTTTTTTGTGAAAATTCAAGGATGAAAACCACATTTAACTCTTTTAAACATTTAGATAAGAGAAAGAGATGCAGTAATCAATTAAATTTATTTAATAAGGAAAAGAAATTAGTCTGAACGTTTAAATGACTATAATAGGAAAAAAGATGTGAGGATGGCTATAAAGATTATATTTGTCAACCACAAACATTCTTTTATTAAATAGTATAAATATAGACTGTGTTATACATAGATAATAATCACTATATATTTTCCTTTCTGTCGTTCAAAAAATATAGAGTCTGTTTGTTATGAGCTAATGAAATAGATGAGGGAATGCAATGGATGAGAGAACAGAATGGCTGAAGAAACAAAATGAATCATTACGTTTTATTATCATGTTTGGCTACCATGTTGAAATGAAATAAGCGATTATGTTATTTTATTTGTTAGGTAGGAAAATACGAAGGAATGAAATATAAAAGTAGTTATAATAGTGACGACCAATGGTGGTGGTTGTCGGTGACAGTGGTTGGCGGTCGTGACGGGTGTGGTCGGTGGTTGGCGACAGCGACCGGTTTTTATGGAGGTGGGAAGGGGTTAGCAGCGCCCGCAACTATGGGCGGCGGCGATGGTGGTGGGAAGCAGTGGTGGGGTAGTTGATGGTGCTGGCTGGTGGTTGCCAATGGTGTTTTCCGGTAAGGGTGGTCGGTGGTGGGACGTGGTGGTGGATGTGGTGTTGGTGGTGGAGGTCGGTGGTAATGGTGGTGGTGCCGGTAGTGCTGCTGGTGGCGGTTGTGGTATTGGTGGTGGTGGATGGTGGTGGTAGTTGATGGTCGTGGTGGCCGGTGTTGATTGGTAGTTGTAGTGGTGGTAGTGGTTGTGCCTGATGGTGGTAGCCGTTGACGACCGATCTTAGTGGTCGGTGGTGATCGTGGTGGTGGTTGTGGCGGTTGGTGGTGGTGGTCGGTGATGGTGGTAGTGGTCATGCCCAGTGGTGGTGGTCGGTGATGATCGATCTTAGTGGCCGATAGTGGTTGTTGTGGTAGGTGAGTGGGTGGTGTTGGTGGCTAAGGGCGGAAGAAGGAATGTAATGAAAAAAAGCATGGGGTGTGGATGAAATGAATTTGAGGGAATGGAATTAATTATATAATGGTTTATTCCATTACCTTCACCAACCAAATATGTTTTTTTCATTAGTCCTTAACAGGGTCGTGCCCGACATACGCTCCACGTACCAACCGAACAACTTTCATAAGTATTGAACTATTGCTTAAACACTCTACAAAAGCCTATAAATAGAAGCCTAAGTCCATCATTTGGGAGTGCTTTTTGGTGGAGGGTTACCCTATTGATTTGTCTCGGGAATCAAGTCTTGAAGACCATTTCGAGACTTGAGAGGTGCATACGACACTTGAAGGAAGCTTGGTTGTCTAAACATCATTTATTGTGGATCACTGATTTAATTGTTCCATTTCACTAATGATTTCATATCTATCTTCTATGATGTTTATGTTATGTTCAAGTTAATTATGAGCTAAACTATCATTATCATCCTAATTAGATAAAACTTATGTAAAGTG
The DNA here is from genome assembly GCA_018326465.1 of Flaveria floridana. Taxonomy (NCBI): domain Eukaryota; kingdom Viridiplantae; phylum Streptophyta; class Magnoliopsida; order Asterales; family Asteraceae; genus Flaveria; species Flaveria floridana. Next base: position 2,287 of record BJCO01638749.1, on the reverse strand, counting down.
TGATGAACTAATTATGTGATTTATATTATGTTGATGTTATAGTAATCTTGGGTAAAATTTTAATGGGTAGCATCTATAATTGAACGGGAAGTAATAAACTTATGGTTTGTAATTGTGAATGTCAAACAAGGTTGAAAAACATATGAACTAGCTTTTGTTCGTGAGACCGGTCTTAATAACAAAACCATGTCTAATTAACTAGAAATGGTTATTAGAAATCATATAAATTTAGAGTTCTAATCATTTGTGAGTTTCCTTCTATTAGTCAGAGAAATCTACACTAAATGTTATGGTTTTCTAAAATTAATAGAATATTTAAAAGGAACTTGATCAACTCTCTTTCAAAAATTAAGTTATGTTTTCAGAAGTTATATGTTGAAAGATTACACGAGATTTACCTACATTACTAGTGGCTTAGGGGATCAACATTGTACGTTACTCAATGTTGGTGTCCTTGTCACTACGGACCTGACAGATGAGAAATCCATGTTTGCTCACGTTTATAAAAATTATAATAACTACTTAAAGTTATATCTTTAATCACACCATGATATTCATCATAGTTACATAAGTGTAATCTAGTTAGAATGATAACATTAATTCCTTGTTTCAAAAACCCAAAGTCTTAGTTTTATTTTTACTTTAATTATTGTTTTTAAAAACCCTAAAAATTTGGTTACATGAATGAAACTTATCTGTTCACGGATTGATACTCGGTTCTTACCAATACTATATTAGCACATAACAGGTAGACTTGCCTTTTTATGTGTGTAGGTTAGCATAATTAAAAAATCTTTTAAAACTGAATCTATCCGAAAAATCCTGATAAAAATAAATACACTTTTCACACGCATCTAGTTTTTTTTGGCATCGTCGGGGACACACGACACTTTTGAAAGACAATCTGAATTTTTGACTATGTTGTTTATATCTTGTTAATATTTTAGTGTTCAACTTTGTTTTAACTTGTTAGTTAGATTAGTTTAAGATAGTTTACATTAGTTACATTTGCCTAATTTATTCAAAGCTTTAGTTAGTATATGCTTTGTTAAGTTAGTGTATGTCCGACTCGTTTAGTCCTGCACTTGTTTTGCCTCTTTCGTAACCCGAACGAGTTTTCTATCAAAGGTTATGCAAAAGACTATGAAAAACAAAAAAAGTCATCAAAGAAGATGTTTTGGATGGAACATCCTCCAAAGAAGACATGTCTAACCAAGACGAGGAAATAAAGATAGCACACTATGCCATGCCGTCAATTGATGGTTATGAGTCGAGTCTTGTCCAACAGAAATAGCGGCCAATAATTTCAAGATTAAGTCTAGTATTATCCAATTCGTAGAAAATTTAGTCGGTTTCGCGGATTGCACAATGTTAGAGGCACTTTGAAGATTAGCACTAGTCATCTTTGTTTTTGTAATAGTATAGGGACTTATTTATAAATATATGTTCTTTTGTTTTCATTTTTTAATATAAATAGAATATTATGTGTATTTCGCAGGTGTTCGAAATAGTTAGAACTTTCTGTTGTTATTCACCTTTCACATTGTATCTATTTACAATTACTATCAATGAAAACATATATGAATTGTAAGGCCCTGTTCTTGGAGACCTCACAGTTGGACCATCACAACATTATTATATACAACATTACATATTTCATAAAACGTTAAAGCGGAATTAAGTTAACAAATACCATTTGTTTCATTGATAATTACTATTGTTAAGCAATGCAACATTCTTCATAAGTTACAAAAGCATCTATTAATTGCATTACAAAACAACAACAATATCATGTGTGAATGGATGCCAGTCTTGCCTTGCCGAGTAGCCTCCCCGTGTGCCATCGTCAGCAAAATTACCTGCCAACTGAAAATGCATAAAAGTCAGCGTTATTGAGTGAGTACTAGTTTTAAAAGCGTTAAAATACCTTGTATAGTTTATATATGAAAATACCCCTTTTCAATAAAATACTTTCTTTACTTTCGTACGTGAGCAGTTATCATACATACACCAAGGTTTAACCTTATTCATCCTTTCTTATCGCACATATTTGTTCGTTTCTTACTTTATCATTCGCATGGTCCAGTCGTGCGACTGAATCTGGATACTTAGATAAACACATTCTTAAACCTTTAATGGTTCAGACTATGTCTAACAACTGTAAACCTATTTAACATTGTCATATATGTGTGTAACAATAAATAATATAAATAGATATAACATTAAACAACCAATAAACATATATAGAAAAGTTTCTCATTTGTATTAATCAAACATTACATAAGTG
>BJCO01638666.1:0-10808 GCA_018326465.1 Flaveria floridana | reverse complement strand
AGTTCCCGGTGAGGATAGAATTCCTCGATCACCAATTTCTTCAACTCCTTCCATCGTATCTTCCCGATGGCCCTGCACCCTCAGCTTGGACAATATTGTCCTACCAACACAGTGCTGAGTCAACAAAAGAGTGAGTGGCGAACTTCACCTTCTGGTCTTCATGGCACTCGCTTATTTCCAACATTGCTTCCATCTCCCTCACCAAGTGGTGAACAGCAGTAGCATCACCGTTGCCATCGAAGGTCGGGGGCTTACACCTCTGGAATGCCCCATAACTGCACCCCTCGGTCATCACCCCCACTGAATCATCCTTCTCATCATCGGGCAATATGGTCTCAGGCTCCGGTTGTTCCTCCTCCCCCTTCCTTTCCTTGCCCGTTGATCCCTTCCAATCTTCCTTCTCTTTCATATCCTCATTCCTCACAACCGTGATGATTTCGGTCACTACAGACGGTAAGAATGTCTGCATGACCTTGTGCACCTTATCAGCAATCGCCTCCCTAGCAGAGGCATTCAACTATCATTCTCATTCTCTTCCTTTGGCCATGAACATCAGGGTTCTTATGAGCCATCTCAGGAGCCCTAACACTACTCCTGGTCACATGCGGCTCAGCTCCACGTCCACCATGACCTCTACCCCTAGACGCCTTCGAGTATTTTCATCCAGCCATTCCTTAAACGCTATAAGATTCAAACACTAACACGGTCATCGAAGGAATAGATCAGTTTATGTTGAGTATAGTAAGTCTCTAATTACATTAGCCAGTTGTGATTAGCCACTTACTTTACTTTTCACACCCCAAGCATCTCCTATCCTGACTACATCAGCATATAAATCTACTAAGAACACATAAGTCAAATAGCATACGCACATAATACTGGTTATCTTTAAGAAAAAAAATACCTTGTGGCACATAGCTACTCGGGCTAACATCCCTCCATTCGTCCCAATTTTAGTTTAAATTTAGGTTTTTGAAAATATTTAACTATTTCTCTTAAACTTTGTCTCTGATACCAACTTGTAAGGCCCCGATCCCGGAGACCTCATAGTTAGTCAATCATAGCATTAATTACTTAATTCATGAAACAATGCAGCGGAACTAATATCATAAATCATTCGTTCATTAATAAAAACTGTTGCTAACAATACACCCATAATTGTTATCAGTTAAAAAAGATAGTTTAACTGCATTACAAAGCAACAAAATTATTAATCATGAACGGATGTCAGTCTTGTCCTGCCGAGTAGTTTTCCCCACGTGCCATCCTCAGCAATAATAACCTACCAACTGAAAATGTATAAAAGTCAGCGTTATTGAGTGTGTTCTAGTTTTAAAAGCGTTAAAATACCTTGAATAGTTTATATATGAAAATACTCTTTTTTCAGAAAACACTTTCTTTACTTTCGTTCGTGAGCATTCATCATACATACAACAAGGTAATACCTTCTTTCATTCATTCATTACCATGCTCATTCTTTCATTCGTACTTTTATCATTATCTTTCACTTCGTACTTTTATCATTATCTTTCACTTTCTTTCCGGACCAATATGCAATACCCCAAACATTGTGCATGAAGCTGATGCTGGGGCTAAGGTCTATAAATAGACCCCGAACATTATGCACGAAGCTTGACCCAGTCACCTAGGGTATGCTACAAGGGTCCCTGTTAATCCCAATGATTGACCCTGTGTGCATCCTTTGGGGTAGCTAACCCACCCGCATCACAGTTGAGCTAACGACAACATGGTTGTGCACCTCCGTTCATTTTGCTTGCAAGTCTTTCATTCTTTCATTTATGTTCCACTTTTCATCATCATTAATCTCTCACTTTATTAATGATAATACTTTACGTTTACGATCATAAGCATACCACGTAAAGTCATACAATATATTATAATATGGAACATAAGAAACATAAGAACAAATCATATTCATGCATAAAATAAGCATTTAATAACCTCAAGTCAAACTAGGGTCAAAACCTTAAAATCACAGATTCCTAAACTTTTATAAATAATTCTAAGTGTTCTAGGCGTATGGGCACTATGCAGGCGCATCAGCCCTGCTTAGGCGCATCAGCCCTACTTAGGCGCATCATAACTATTTGGGTGCATGGCCCAACACTTAACTGATTTTCTACCCTTGGGTGTATGAGTACTATTGGGGGCTGACCCCAACACTTAAGCAATCCGGCCAAATTTCAAGGCGCATGAACTACTGTTCAGGCACATGACATACACTTAGTCATTCTAAGGCTTAAACTTAGGCGCATGGGGTACTGTTTGCACGCATGAGTTCTCTTAAACTTTTCTAAGACAAATTTTAGGCGCATGGGCCTTATTTAGGTGCATGACCAACCTGTTGAACATATTTCTATGTTGTTTCCAGTCCCAAACATCATATTATCTTATTCTAAGCTTACTCATGCCATTCTAAACATGAACATACCATAAAACATCCATAAACATCATCATTCATGCATGGATACATACGGTTACTCATACAACATTTGGGTAAAAAATCGTTTACATACATTTTCAGCCCCAAGAATTTATAAAAACATGTAAAACACGGGGTCTAGAACTCACCTTATGTAACTTTGAGTATGGCTTCCTTCAAACCTGTTTGCTATGAGCTCACACACCTAGAGACCCACCAAAAACCCACACAGAAATATACAAACACATACATAAGTATAAACCCAAGCTGAAATAAGTCAAGAACACCTTAAAATATCAAATCCTTACCTTGAATTCGACTTCCTTGTTCTTCTTCTTCAAAACACGAAAACTCAGCTTTCTCTCTCTATAATCCGAATGCAAAAAGGTGAAAAGTAACAAGGTATGGGCGGCCATGTTGCTTTTATATAAAATTATATTATATTTTATACTTTACACACTTTTAACCCCTGTACTTGGGTTAAATTTGCATTTCTTCCTTTTATTCTTCTTTTTAAAACTTTTAAAATATCCGGGTGTTACATTAGGTATAGTAAAATGAGGTATGCAATGCTGGGAGTTAATAACCTGTTTAGTTATAATACATGCAATCAAAGTGATTTTGATATTAATTTATGAGTTAGTTCACAAGTATATGTTTAGGATGTTTGAGAACTGCTAATCTTATAAACAATATGGTGATTTTAGGATGTTCTAGATTGCTTATTATTGCTAGCATATGTTACTTTGATTGCATATTCACGGGCTTGGCTTTTTCTTATTTGATCATGCTTACAACCGAATTAAATGGTTTTGTTAAACACATGATTACAATGACTGCGTACTCAGATTTGTTTGCTTTCTTTAGGTATTGAGTCATAGGAATTTATCTAAACTTATAGTTTTTACATAGTTATTGTTATCATGTGTTTGGACTTCTAATCAATTTCATTGGATTGAAAATTTCTTTTATGTTCAACACTTAAAAGAACCCATTGAGAGCATAGTTGTTTTGATTTAAATGTACTAATCTAAAACAACAGACCTTATTATGTTTTGATTTTATTCTTTTAGCCTGGAATTATAGAAAGTAAATTTTGTAAATTATTTGTGGTTAAAGGTAAATTATAAAAAAAATTACCATAAACTAATAATTGACTTTATCGTTTACGATTGTTAAGACCTAACAGCACCAAACTAGGTACATATTAATTGACTAAGATTTAAAATATTCCTGATTTCTTAATATTTTCAAATGGGTTTTTAAAAATATACAAGAGGAATAAAGGTAAATGACTATGGTACAATTTTACAACTCCTTGCTATTGTCTTGAGCTACCGTTTCATTAATAGTCATAAGAATTGCTCAAGGATGTGAAAATTCTAAGTTTGTATTGGTAGTTCGATTATACTTGAGATTCAAACTGTTTATTATCATTATTAAATCTTTCGATTATACTTGAGATTCAAACTGTTTATTATCATTATTAAATCTTTGATCATCAGGTGAGGAAAGTCAAAGAAATTTAGAGCACGATACAAAAGAACTCAAGTATAATGGCATTTACTCTCAAACTGCTTTACAAGTTTTAGCTTACCCTATTCGTATGATAGTCTGTATAATTAGTTTAATACAATATTTATTTAATATAGAGTACGATGCCTACATTAAATCATCCTTACGGTAGAGAAGAAAAATAGCACAGATATTATTATGCATACATTTTACTTATATATTTATGTGGGTCTCTGTAAGTCCCCATTCCCGGGCATCTCATAGTTGGACTATCATTTCACAAAACACATAAACATACATTTAATTAAAACATCGCAGCGGAAATTACTTTAAACCATTTTATATATTAATGAACGCTTTTTCAAAATAATACAATCTAGTTAACTGTTACAAAATATTATAAATTGCATTACATCACAAAAACGTCATTGTTATACAAATGGATGTAATCTAAAAATGCCAAGTAGTTGCCCCATGCCATCCTCAGCAACGATCACCTGCCAACTGGAAAATACATAAAAGTCAGCGTCACTAAGTGAGTTCTAATTTTATAAATAAAATACTTCACTTATCATTCAAACCCGTTCTTTACTTTCATATGTGCTCATACATCGTACGTACAAATAGATAATCTTATTATTATCTTCATCATCATTCATTAACTTTTGTTCATTCATCATCATACGTCATCATTATCATTCGTTATCTTCTTTACCATATTTTACGTACATTCACCTTTATCTTCCTCATATTCCGGGCCAATGACACGGGCTATACCCCACCGTCATGCATAAAGCGGGTACTGGGCCAAAGTCTATAAATAGGCTCCCATACATTGTGCCCGGTGGCCTGACCATAGTACCGGGGTAACTTTATTCGGACCAATGCCATATGCTATACCCCACCGTCATGCATAAGCGGGTACTGGGCCGAAGTCTATAATTACACTCCCATATATTGTGCCCGGTGGCCTGACCACAGTACTGGAGTTAGCGGCAAGATCCCATACGTATGGTCAATCATAAGGATTAGACTCCAGTGTCTATCCTTCTGGGGTAGCTAACCCACACATATTTGAGCTAACACCCTTCATTGGTTGTGAACCTCCATACATTTCTTGCAAGACTTTTCTTACATCCGTAAGTTCATTAATGTATGCATTCATTTTTTCTTTACGTTCCACTTATCATTATCATTAACATCCGCTTACATAATACTTTTCATTCATTTCATACTCATAACATGTAAGTCACGGAATAATACATAATAGGAACATATGGAAACAGAACATAAACATACATAGCATCACATAACATCACATACGTCATCACACATCATCATAAACATCATGCATCATCCATTCCCATACACATACACATACATAACAAGTAATCATAGACATATCCGACCCTCCGCGGGATAGCGGGGGTTCGGGGGTGGCAACCCCTGACAGCGGGGTCCTAGGGGTAGCAGCCCCTAGTGGGGTCCAATGGGCAACGCCCTGGCTGGGGCCGCGCTGCCAGGTCAGCGCCAAAATTTTTTATTTTACACATTCGTATAGCACATTTTGTTATAGAAAAATTGATCTTCCTGTTAAAATCTCTTAAAATCCTGGTCATTTAAATCGTATATTTAGTATGCATTTTCAGCCCTAAAAATCCAGAAAAACATATATTTCTAAGTTTTAGGCGATGGGCACTATGCAGGCGCATGGGCACTATGCAGGTGCATGACCTTCTGGATGCATGGGAACACTTAGGCGTATGGGAAGGTTCTGGGCGTATGGGCACTATTGGGGCGCATGAGCCAACACTTAGTCATTCTAGGCAAATTCCCAGGTGCATGGCCACTATTTAGGCGGATGGGGTTTTGGGCGTATGGGGTTTTGGGCGCATGGGGAACACTTAGACTACTGACCGTTGGATGCATGGGCTACTGTTTAGGCGCATGGGCAACCAACTTACACCTAATCAACATAATTCAGTCCCCAAACTAACATGTATCTTGATCTAAGCTTAGTACTAACATTCTAAGCATCATAATATGAACATAACCACAAATCAAACCAAAACTTACACCCACCCACATACACATTCATACATACACATACGGGTAACAAAACCCATTTTTATAAAAACGTTCTTACATGTATTTCCATCCCTAAAATCGGCTAAAACATATAAAAAAAGGGTTCTATAACTCACCTTTAATAACTTTCAGGCAAGGCTTCTTCAACCACGAATGTAAAAAGGAGTACAAACACCTAAAACCCACCAAAACACATAACCCGAACATACAAACATGTATAAGCACAAACCCGAGACTGAAACCCAACAAGAACGCTTAAAACTTCGAATTATTACCTTGATTTTAGCCTTCTTGTTCTTCTTCTTCTTCCAAAAACTCGAATTCGGCTCTTTCTCTCTCTCTAAAACCGAATGCAAAAAGTTGATATGCAAGGTGTATGGGCAGCCATACTCCTTTTGTACAATATATAATACATTATTTTGTACTTTTGACACATTTAACCCTCAACTTTGGTTAAATTTCATTTTCCACTTTTATTCTTCTTTTTATAACTTCTTAAAATACCCGGGTGTTACAAGTCCACCCCTCTTTTATAGGTTTCGTCTGTGAAACCTGTTATTTCTCAAACAGATGAGGGTAATGCTGCCTTATCTCTTCTTTAGTCTCGCACGTAGACTCGGATCCCTTCCTATGCTTCCACTGTACATGCACAAGAGGAACAACTTTATTCCTTAACGTTTTCTCTTTACGATCAATGATCACCACTGGTTGCTCCACATAGTTGACCCGTTCATCAACTTCAATGTCCTCTGGTGGTATAATCATATCCTCATCTGTTAAACACTTCCGTAGATGAGATACATGGAATGTCGGGTGAATTCCACTTAACTCATCGGGTAGTTCTAACCTATAGGCCACCTCTCCTACTCGAGCAGTGATTCAGAAAGGTCCTATGTACTTCGGGCTTAACTTGCCCCGCTTTCTAATCCGAATAATACCCTTCCAAGGTGAGACTTTCAATATAACCTTATCACCCACCTGGAACTCAATCGGTCTACATCTCTTATCGGCGTACGACTTTTGTCTATCTTTAGCTGCCTTCATAAAGACTTTGATCTTTTCTAGCTTCTTAGTCATAACTTCAATCAACTCAATACTTCCCAACTCCTTCTTACCAATATCACCCCAACAAACAGGCGTCCTACATCTACTACCGTATAGCATCTTATAAGGGGCATACCAATGTTGGCATGATAACTGTTATTGTATGAGAATTCGGCTAACGGTAAATGATCGTCACAACTTCCTTTAAAATCAATGACACATGACCGAAGCATGTCTTCAAGTGTTTGTATGGTTCTCTCTGACTGACCATCCGTATGAGGATGATAAGTCATGTTGATGTGTAGTATCGTCCCCATCGCATCATGGAATTTCTTCCAAAACTTAGATAAAAACAAAGTGTCACGATCAGATACAATAGAAACCGGTACGCCATTACGAGCTACAATCTCATTGATGAATAAATCCGCGAGTCTCTCAGAGGAATACATCTCTCGGATCGGTAGGAAGTGAGCACTCTTCGTCATACGATCAACTATCACCCATATCGTATCATACCCTCTCAGGGTACACGGTAACTTTGTAATAAAGTCCATGGTGATATGCTCCCACTTCCACTCAGGTATATCCAATGTTTGGATTTTCCCGTACGGCTTCTGATGCACCGCCTTCACTTGCAAACAAGTAAGGCACTTACTCACGTATTCCCCTACATCACGCTTTATACCCGCCACCAATAATTTTTCTTCATATCATTGTAGATCTTGGTAGCACCAGGATGAATGGAGTACCAAGTCTTATGAGCCTCATCCATGATCTTTCCACGTAAGTCCCCATAACGAGGAATCCACATCCACCCATATCGGGTTCTAACACCGAAAGTGTTTTCACCCAACTCTGTGACTAGGCCTTTCATCCTTTCAGAGTTAAGATGATCTTCTTTCAACGCCTCATCTTGAAACTCTTTGACCTGCGTCATCATATCAAAGGTCATAATCAACTAATAAGCTTTCACCCGAATTGGCTAGGGTCTCTCCTTTCGGCTAAGAGGATCTGCCACCACGTTGGCCTTGCCCGGATGGTAATGGATCTCGCAATCGTAATCGTTTATGAGCTCCAACCATTGCCTCTGCCTCATATTCTAATCTTTCTACTCGAAAAAGTACTTCAAGCTTTTGTGGTCAGTGAAGATGGTGCACTTTGTCCCGTATAGGTAGTGCCGCCAAATCTTCAAGGCAAAGAATATAGCTGCCAACTCCAAGTCATGAGTATGATAATTAACTTCATGAACTTTCAACTGTCAGGATGTGTAGGCTATAACCTTACCTTACTGCATAAACACACAAACCAACCCCGAGTAAGAAGCATCCGAATAGACTACCAAGTCCTCGCTTTCTTTGGGTAAGGATAAAATAAGAGCTTGAGTTAACCTTATCTTTAACTCTTTAAAAGCCTTCTCCTCATCTTGACCCTATACAAACTTAACATCCTTACGGGTCAGCTTAGTCAACGGATATGCTATCTTGGAGAATTCTTGGATGAATATTCGATAATATCCCGCCAACCCCAAGAAGCCACGTATCTGGGATGGCGTCTTTGCAGACATCAATTACATCACCGCCTCCACCTTTTTCAGGTCTACAATAATCCCCTCGGGATTTATCACGTGACCTAAGAACTGAACTTCGTGCAACCAGAATGCGCACTTGGAGAACTTAGCATAGAACATCTCCTTTCTCAATGTCTCTAACACTTCCTGAATGTGACCGGCATGCTCCTCTTTGCTCCTCGAGTAAATCAGGATATCATCAATAAACACAATCACTGATTTATCCAACATCGGCTGACACACTCGATTTATCAAGTCCATAAATGCAGCTGGCGCGTTTGTTAAACCAAAGGACATAACGAGGAACTCGTAGCGTCCATAACGCGTGCAAAAAGCTATTTTAGGAATATCTTGATCCTTCACCTTCAATTGATGGTAGCCAGATCGATGGTCAATCCTCAAAAACCTACTGGCACCTTGAAGTTGATCAAACAAGTCATCAATCCTCGGTAATGGATATCGATTCTTCACCGTCAACTTGTTCAAATCACGGTAGTCGATACACATCCTCATACTACCGTCCTTGTTCTTCACGAACAAGAACGGAGCACCTCAAGGAGAGATACTCGATCTAATGAACCCCTTATCGAGCAATTCCTACAGTTGCTCCATCAATTCCTTTATCTCGGAGGGAGCTAAACGATATGGCGCCTTAGCAACACGTTGGGCACCGGGTATCAAGTCAATTTGAAACTCAATCTCGCGGTCCGGTGGTACACTTGGTAAATCTTCTGGAAACACGTGCGGAAAGTCACACACAACCGGCACATCGGACAGTTGTGGTGTTGACGTATCCACATCGACGTATCCATATCTTTCACGTCGGCCAAATAGGCACTACATCCACGTCTCATGCACTTTCCCGCCACCGCCATCGAAATCACTTTCGGAATCGTAGTGATCCGATCCCCATAAACTGTCACCGAACTCCCATCAGGTGCTGTCAGTCTAATCATCTTCTTGCGACACACGATGTTCGCCTCGTAGTCTGCCAACCAATCCATTCCTAGGACTACATCAAAACCACCTACGGTCATTGCGAATGGTCTAACAGAAAACTTATGACCTTCTAGCTCTATGTCACAGCCTTCTATCAACTCAGAAATAATGGTAGACTTACCTATGGCAGTTTCTACATCGAATGGCTCATCAATACATCTACTACTGATAGGCAAATTGGCACAAAAAGCAACAGAAATAAAACTCCTACTAGAACCATAATCAAATAACACAGAAGCAAGAGTTTGGTTTACTAGAAATGTACCTGACATCACATCTAGGTCCGTCCTAGCCTTCTCCTTGGTCATGGTGAAAGCTCTAGCGCTCATCTTTTGCCCTTCAGTCCCGGTCGTCTTCTTTGCTCTGGAACACTCAGCCCTTGGCTTCTTGCATTCCCTGCTCATATGACCCTCTCCACCACAGATAAAACATCTAGCCATATGATAGTTCTTTGCTATATGCCCCGTCCTCTCACATTTGAAGCATACATTCGATCCCCACCTACATTCTCCAGTGTGCTCCTTTCCTCATTTTCCACACCTCTTCGACCCCGCACCGGATGTGAACACACGTCGGTCATCCACCCGTGCACTCTTATTGTTTGCCGGAGCACGACCCCGTCCAAACTGCTTCCCGTTCCAGTTCTGGCCACCACCACCTTTCTTATTCACCTAAGCCAGCACTACCTCCCTTTCATCATACAGTCTTCCCGCCAAATCAACCACCGACCTAAACGTACCAGTCATGCCATTTCGTTAAACTTGGTGGTGTATTGTTGATGTGTCATTGTTCCCGCCTCAAGTTGCAGGAACTCTCTCTCCACTTTGTCCAACTCTCGATGAGGACAGAACTCCTCAATCACCAATTTCTTCAGCTCACTCCACCTCATCCTGCCAATCGCTCTACTACCCTCGGCTTGGACAATGTTCTCCCACCAACATAGAGCAGAGTCCACGAACGAATGAGTGGCAAACTTCACCTTCTGATCCTCCCTGCACTCGCTGATATCGAGCACAACCTCCATCTCTCTTACCCATCGATGGGCAACAGTAGCAATACTATTGCCATCAAAAGTTGGGGGTTTGGATCTTTGAAATGCCCCATAGTTACAGCCTTGTGCTGCCTCCGGCACAGGCTCTTCTTCCTACTCCT
>BJCO01638508.1:0-29242 GCA_018326465.1 Flaveria floridana | reverse complement strand
AACCAAACATAAAAAAATAAGTGCATAACCATAGCCAACTATTTTGATCACACTTGCTTGCCATAACAAGTGTGTCAAGTGGTCATTCTTAGGGTAAAAACATGACACATTGTTGTGTTGATGAACTCCAACTTAAACTTGCATCCAAATGCTTCAAGTATGCCTTTTGTGTTGTGATTCCACCACCATCTTTAGGCACCTTCTTTGTCTTACAAAACAGCCCCCAAAAATACTTATTACATAGAAAAAGTCCTAATACATTTTTCTAGTAAAATAAAGTGCAAGCTAATCTACTTATTACATACCAAATGAAACAAATAAATTACATAGCCTTTATTACATTCAAATGAATCATAACCACAAAAAATCAAACACAAGGTCATGGCTAGGTTTTATGCACTTAAAACACATCCAAATATGTATATATCTATCGATTTTGGCAGCCCCTTTTGAACCCAAGTTCTTCGCCAACATAAACCAAAAACAAGTGGGTTTTGTCCAAACAAACAAACCATCTCATGATTTATATTTTTCAAGATCCTTACATGCATATAAAGTAATATCTTGAAAAACAAAGGGACTTCCATTTAGAGAAATTTCCAGCCCACTTTTTATAAAAAAAGGACCCGAAAATTTCATGTTTGAAGCATGTATCCATATAATCCGGCTCTTGATGCCATTGATGGGTTTTGTAGATGTTTATCAAAGTCATACTAACCATTTAACATGTAAAATGCAACGGAGTTTATATTCAAAACGTGAGTTTATGTATCATATACATAAGTTAAATCAAAACCCAAAACAAGGATCATTTTATATGGAAGAACATACTATCATAACATGTATATATAAACCATATATACTACCTTTGCTTTGTGTGTGTGAGAATTTCTAGAGAGAGAGTTGAGAGAATTTCTTTTGCTTTGTGTGTGTGAGAGAAAGGTGTATTGGTAGAAGAGTGTTCAAGTGAATCAATATTGCATGAACCAAGAACTAGTGAGAGAGTTCTCATGCCCCAAGGGGCGGCCGAAGTAGTGGTCCCACTTGAGGGTTTCCCTCTCATTTGAATTTTTATAAAAGATACACTCTTGCACTCTATTTTTAAAAAATTAAAACCCTTTTAATTTTATAAAGTACAACACACTTTTGTTTGATATTACTTAACCAACTTAAATAATAAAACAACTAATTTCTCATGAACAAATTATCCATATAATGTTGTTCATTTACAAAAGCAATTATTTAGAAAACCCGGTTTCTATATTGGTGCTAATATTTATTTGTGTGATCTTATCCGCGAATAAATATTTTTCGGTGTTTGTTTGGCTTGTTATTGAATATGACCCGACTTGGATCATATCACATTAGCCATATCAATTTAATATGTATCTTGGGCAGATCAATTCCTTCACATACAACAATAGTTCAGTATTGGTATGTCACCATATGAGATACTATACGGCAGAAGGTGTAGAACGCCCGTGTGTTGGGGAGACATCGGGCAGAAGGAGTTGGGAAACATGGAAGTGATTGAGGGTATGACTGAAAGTTTAGAATAGATCAAAGCCTTTATGATGGCCGCCAAGGATAGACATAAGTCGTTTGCCGACAAAAGGCGAAGGCAGATTGAATTCAATGTGTGTGATAAAGTCATGTTGAAGGTCTCACCCTAGAAGGGGATCATCCGGTTCAGGAAAAGGGGTAAGCTGAGCCCAAGGTATATAGGGCGTTTTCGAATCATCGTACGAGTAAGGGAGGTGGCCTATCGATTAGAACTGCCTGATGAGTTAAGTCGAATTCATCCGACATTCCAAGTATCTCATCTGAGAAAGTGCTTAGCCAATGAAGATATTATTGTGCCATTGGAGGATATCGAGGTGGATGAAAGGCTCAATTATGTGGAGCAACCTGTGGCCATTATAGATAGGAAGAAGAAGAGATTGAGAAATAAAGTGGTTCCACTTGTACGTGTGCAGTGGAAACACCAAAAGGGCTCTGAGTCTAGGTGGGAGACTGAGGAAGAAATGAGACAGCATTACCCACAATTGTTCAAGGAGTGACAGGTTTCAGGGACGAAACCTCTTTAAGGGGGTAGACTTGTAACACCTGAAATTTCAAAATGAAAGAAAAGAAAAGTAATAGAATGAAAGAAATAAAAGTATCTTGAGGAGAATGAAAAAGATCAATAGTGGAGGGGGCTTTGTGTAAAAAGTACAAAAGTCAACTATTTTATAATTTACAGGTATGGCCGCCCATATTTGTGTTATTTACTTGCCGTCTTCAACAAAGAAGAAAGAAAAGAAGCTAAAAGTTTTTCCTCTAGGTTTCAAGAAGAAGAAGAAACTGATTTTTGCTCTTGGTAAGCGTTTCTTCATATAATTGGCTCGGTTTTGTTGGCTTTTCGACCTTGAAACCGATTTTTATGTGTTCTTTGTGCTCGGTTGCTTATTTTTGTAGTTTTATATGTTTGAACTCTTTTGCGTACAAGTTTGGAGGAGTTTTACTTGTTGACTGCATAGGTGAGTTCTAGACCCTGGTTTTATGTGTTTTTAAAATTCATGGGACTGAAAATTGCATATTTAAATGTTCTACAACTGTTGTATATATACCCGTATGTATTTGTGCATGTATGCTTGTGTTTTATGGTTGTATATGTGTTGTATATGTTTAGAATGATAGATGTATGTTAAGACCAGGTTATAATATAGATTGGGTATGAAAATAAGTCTGAAATATACATAACTATTGGTCATGCGCCCAAACAGGGCCCATGCTCCTGGAAATTTGACTTAGAAAAACCTAAGTGCTCATCATGCGCCCCAATAGTCCTCATGCGCCTCGAAATTTGTCTGAATATACTAAGTGTTAACCCATGCACCCAAACAATACCTCATGTGCCCAACCATTTTGCTCAGGTGCCTAAGTGTCAGTCATGCACCTGAACAGTCCCTCATGCGCCCAAAAATTTGTGCCCAAACGCCTAAGGGGCTGTTTGACAATATCTGAATGATTAAGTGTTGAACCAATAAGAGGTCTAAACCATTAAGTGTTGAACCATTAAGAGGTCTGAACCATTAAGAGCTAGTATATCTCTTAACTATTCAAAGGCAAATGTCTGACCAATTCAGATAAGAGGTCTTAACCATTCAGCATTAGACCTCTTAACCATTCGGCATTAGTATAATGCTTAACCATTCAGAGCCAAATGTCTTAACCATTCAGACATTTGCTCGCGAAACAAACAGTCTGAACCATTAAGTGCTGAAGCATTCAGACATCTAAACCATTAAGAGGCTGATTAAGAGGGTGCCAAATAGCCCCTAAGTGTTGACTCATGCGCGCACATACTGTTAACGCACCCAAGCAGTACTCATGTGCCTGCATAGTGCTTATGCGCCTAGGACACTTGATAAATATTCTGAAATTTTGGGAACAAAGAAATTTTAAGGTTTTACCCTGATTTGACTTGATGATTATATTTATCTATTTTGTACATGTTTTTGGGCCGTTCTTATGTTCCCTATTATGTATATATTATGTGGCTTTACATGGTGTGATTATATTAGTATACATAAAGTATTATCATTAAAGAAAGTAAAATATTAATGATAATGAAAAATGGGACATAAAGAACAAATGAAAGTCTTGCAAGCAAATTGAATGCAGGTGCACGACCATGTTGTCGTTAGCTCAACGGTGTGCGGTTTAGCTAACCCGAAGGATGCACACAGGGTCAGTCCTTAAGATTGACGGGAGCCTTGTAGCATGCCCTAGGTACTGGGCCACACTTTGTGCACAATGTTAGGGGTTTATTTATAGACTTTGGCCTAGTACCAGCTTCGTGCACAATGTTCGGGGTATTGCATATTGGTCTAGATGAAAGTGAAAGATAATGAAAAATTACGAAATGAATGAATACGTATGATGATGAAAGGTAATAAGAGTATACTTTGATGTATGTATGAAAGTAAAGGAAGTATTCTACTGAAAATAGTATTTTCATATATAAATTAGACAAGGTATTTTAACGCTTTTAAAACTAAAACTCACTCAGTAACGCTGACTTTTATGCATTTTCAGTTGGTAGGTAATTATTGCTAAATGTGGACCGCGGGTGAAGCTACTCGATAGGGCAAGACTAGCATCCATTCATGCTTAATGATATTGTTGTTTTGTAATGCAATTAAAAGGATCCTTTTGTAACTTATGAAATGATGATGTATTGCTTAACAACAGTAATTATTAATGTAATGAAGGGTTTTTGTTAATTTAATCTGATGTTTAACCTTATGAAATGTATAATTTTTTATATGTATAATGCTATGATTGACCAACTGTGAGGTCTCCGGGGTTGGGGTCCTTACAGGCAATGGATAACTACATGAAACAAGTACTTCTAAAATGTGGAAGATACTTCTTCTCCAGTGATGGGTACCGGTTGATATAACCCATATGGGCCAAATAATCTTTCATTGCATCATCATCAATCTTCATCGGTGGCTAAGGTTGAACTTCTAACCGTTTCACACTGTTAATCACCTCTGCAGTAATAACAACCCTCTTGCCCTTAACATTGGCAGTAATGCAAGGTTCTCCATTCTCATGAATCTCATTTGTAGCTGAAC
This sequence comes from Flaveria floridana, assembly GCA_018326465.1. Classification (NCBI taxonomy): domain Eukaryota; kingdom Viridiplantae; phylum Streptophyta; class Magnoliopsida; order Asterales; family Asteraceae; genus Flaveria; species Flaveria floridana. Next base: position 24,617 of record BJCO01638508.1, on the reverse strand, counting down.
TCCAAAACTGATCAATAACATCCATATAGATAATAGGATTAGCTGAAATGGTGTGATATATCTGTGAAGTCTTTAGACCTTCAACAAGTAATCTGAATAGGGCCTTGTCGTCATGGACATCACCAAGATATGTTGTAGCGCTATGGTTTTCGTTGAAAACTATAGGCCTTGCCATCTGAAACAATAAACAACTTGATAAGTATTCAAGATAATCAGAAAATTTCAAACTTAGAAAAATTCAACACTTAGAAAAAATTTTGAAATTTTGAACTTTTCGCGCGAAAACTCCAAGTTCTCACGTGAAAACTACAAGTTTTCAATTTTAACTTTTCGTGCGACAAGTCAAGTTGTTGCTTAAATTTAAATTTGACCAGTGGTCAACTTCTCGTGTGACAAGTTCATTTTTCCACGTGAAAAGATTTGACTGTTTTCGCGTCTGTTCATGTTTCAAGAAACTTTTCACATGCAAAAAGTCTATTTCAAATCAAATTTTCATTTTGTCATTCTCAGAGTGTTTTAACCATTAAAACATGTTCCATAAGTGTCGATTAAGCTATTATTAAGGTTCATTATGGTTAATTTGTTCTATTTTAACGTGTATTGGTCCTTTAAGTTTCGGTCAAGGTTCAACACACACTCAAATTGAATATATTAACATCAAACTACCATAATAAGTTGTTAAGAATCAACGGGTGACCACAATGAACTATGTTTTCAAGTTGGATAGAGTTTCAACACAAAGAATTTTTTAGAGTGAAATTTCAGGAATTTGTGTGCGAATACTTGACTTTTCGCACATTGTGCATTATATAGTACTCTGACTTCTCGCGTGAGAAGTTAGAGTTCTCGCATGATGAACTTTTTGCATGAATTAAACCTTTCCCACGAGAAGTTCTAGTATCTTGAAATTCTATTTTTTGATTTTTCATTTTTAATAATCTTATTGAGTCTTTTGATTTGTTATGAAAATTATTGTTAGTACTTCTTTAAAGATTAACATTTTGTCTTTATGTGTCTTTTTATGTTTTTGTAATAGTATATGGACTAGTCTTGTAATTAGTTAGTTCCTTTCTGTTTATTGGTAGTATATACAGCTTAGACTTGTGTTGCTTAGATGAACGATTCTGCTACTTACATTGTAATTGTCTTTGCTATTGTCAATAAACTCTATGAATTTTGTTGATATTGTGCTTTGATTTGATTACTTTGTTTGTGTTTCATTGAATTGTTAACTAATATTATCACAGATCTATAAATTTGATCCTACCAAATGGTATCAAAGTTGTTGGTTGGGTGAATTGAGTTTTTATCGAACTGTTAAAACTCAAATTTCACTTAATTTTGTGATTGATTAGGAATTCAATTGAAATATTGTGGTTTTCAGTTGTGTTTAATCATCATAAACATGAATTGAACCACAATTAGCAGTAAAATTCATCAAATTTCAGAGAATTAGTCGAAATTTGGTTCGAAAAGTGTTCATCTTTGTCGAACTGAAATTTGAGAAGATTCACTGATTTGTTGTTGATAATAAAAGAAATTGAAGAAAGAAGATTGTTAATCGGCATTAAAGCTACTTAATTGGAAGATTTCAATCCAATTCATCAAGTTTTGATTGATTTCAGAAAAATTGAGTTCGTTACATTCATAAGAACATGATGAATGTGACGCATTAGGGTTGAAAATCACTAAAAATTGCCCAAGTGTTTAGACGTTTGACCACTGTGCAGATGGTTTATCACTGTGTAGGCGGTTTTCAGCTAGACGGTTTACAACTGTTGAGGAGTTTTACTACTGTTTGAGCTCAAGTAATTCCAGACGCATCATAACTATTGAGACGCATCAGAACTGTTTGGGCGGTTGTAACTCCCAGACGTCTGACAACTGTTCAGAAGTATTGTAACTTTTTGTAAATGATTTGAAATTATGCACTGAAGCTAATAGAGTGTTAAAACAAAATGAAAGCAGCTTTAAAGAAAAACTTGATTTGTCAGGAAAGCAACTTAGGGAAATAGAGGTTGTTGCCTTCAATCAGGAAAATGACATTAAGTTCTATTTATTAACAATAGAGGAAACGAAGAAGGAATAAGCTATTTTGCAAGTTGAAATTGAATCGCTAAATCAAAAACTTCACAGTCTAGCTAGTTCCTCTCACATTGTTCAGAACTTAGTCAAAGAGAGAAACAACGGGGAAGTGCTTGGTTATAAAGTAGTTGCCGCCACCACATGCAATCCTTTGAATACAAAATGTCAACCCATAAATAATAACCCTATCAAGGATCATGTGGTGACTACCCCTCTAGTCAGTAATCCAGATTCCACAGATAAAACTATGCAATCTGTTACTGAACAGAAGGCATCTAGTTCTGGCACTACAGATAGGGCTGTCATTGAAAATAGGAATGATAAAAATTGCAATACTACTCTTAGGTTAGGTTCAAAAGTTCATGTTTTAAAATCTAAAAATTCGGAACCAACTCAGTCCAGAACTGTTTATCATCAAAATATTAACAAAATGAAAGTAAAAAGTAATCAAAATGTAAAACCAATCAAATTTGTCAAAGAATGTGAGAAACCTAAAGTTGAGAAGAAAGAGACCAGTCCTAGATCCTACTCTCCCCCACTCAAAAGATCTCCCAGACTATTTGAAGGGAGATCCTGTTATTGTTGTGAAAAACAAGGACATATTTCTCCTAATTGTCCTTACTATCAGACACGAAGAAGAAGAATTGAACTTGGTCATGAAAATAAACCTAGATCGTCTAAAACAAGATCAAATACCCCTTCGAAATACCAAAGGCAACACAGACAAGCACCTGGTAAAGCTGTGTTAAATGAGGTAACCCCTAGGGATGAAAGCAAACCAAAGGTCTGTTTATCACAAACAGACCTTACACAAAACTGGCTTGTGGCAAGTAAAATCAATAAGTGTGTCTGAGAGTAAGGACAAGATGAAGAAAAATGTGTCTTCATCTTCCGAAGGACAGTGGGTGGAGTTTGTGATGTGTGATGCCTCTGGGAAACCCAAGCCAGTAAAGGCTTGAGTCCCACTCCTAAACTAATCATTTCTGTTTTTGTGCAGGTTGTCCGCTACAGCTCTATCACTAATACCTGGATTATTGATAGTGGGGCATGCAGGCACATGATCGGGAATCTCTCTCCTTTTAAATGTTAAACAAATCAAAGAGGGACATGTATCTTTTGCGGGAAATAAAGGAGGTTGTATCACAGCTCAAGGTGAAGTAGGAAATGAGAAAGTGAAGTTTGATAAAGTCAACTACGTACAACAACTGGAGAACAATTTACTCTCAGTTTCTCAAATCTGTGACAAGGGCTTTAAAGTTGTATTCGATAATAAGAGATGCTACATTCTGAAGAAGGATTATGTTATCCTTGAGGAGAAAGTTCTAATGTCAGCTTCAAGATATAAAGACCTGTATGTCTTGGATATGCCAAAAGCCTCCACAACTGAGTCTGCTGCTCGGTGTTTCTTGTCCAAAGCCACCGAGAGGGATTCTATTTCTTGGCGCAGGAGAATGGGACACGTTAATCCTAGGAAGATGAATCATTTGGTTGAAAATTAACTGGTTGAAGGAGTTACAGTCAAGAAGTTTCAGCTTCCAGATTTCTCTATAGCATGCAAGAAAGGGAAACATACCAAGAAATGTCACAAATCTAAGAAAGTTCACTCTATTTGGATTCCACTGGAGCTTTTGTATATGGATTTGTTTGGCCCTTTCAGTACTAGAAGCATTGCAGGAGATTGGTACTGTTTTGTGGTAACTGATGATTATTCAATATATTCCTGGGTTATGTTTCTTAAAGCAAAGTCAGAGACTTTTGAGTCATTCAAGAGTTTGGTTACTACTCTGGAGTCTCTGTACACGTTGAAAACGAGGAAGATTCGTTCAAAAAACGGCACAAAATTCAAGAATAAGTGGATGGAGGCTTTCTATCGAGAGAAAGGGATTGTTCATCAATTCTCTTCTGCCTATACTCCACAGATGAACGGAGTTGCTGAACGCAAAAATCGAAGCTTGATTGAAACTGCAAGGATGATGTTGGCAGATTCAAAACTGTCTGTTCAATTCTGGAATGAAGCAGTTGCTAATGCATGTTACACTCTCAATCGTGTATTAGTTGTCAAACGTCATGGTAAAGCTTGTTATGAGTTGCTTCAAAGGCGTAAACCAAACTTGGAGTATCTGGAACCATTTGGTGCTCCTTGCATGTTGCTGAAGAAAACTCAGACTGGCAAGTTTAATAAAAAAGCGAATGAAGGAATTTTTCATGGATACAATATACCTGACAAACGAGTTTATAACAACTCTACAGGTCAAGTTGAAGTGTGATGCAACGTAGATGTGCAAAGATACACCACCCCCTGCTGGAAAAGGCCCCTCACTTTTCTTTGATTATGATGGATTTTTCAAGTCCTTCAATCTTCCTCCTGCTTATTCTGATGACGAGGTGGCTACTCAAATGATGTATGACTTTCTGAACACTCCTAATTTAGACTCAAGCACTACTACCCCAATCGATGGCGTTTCTGGGGCTTCAGAGGAAGATCTAGAAGTCAGTGATCACTCCTCAGATGATGAGGAGATTGAAAATGAAAATATGAGAAATGAGGAATCTGTCAGCCCAGATGAAAGTAAACCTGCAGATGATGATGAATTGGCTGAAACCTCTGGGGCAAATCATCAACCAGCCACAGATGAACCAGTGATTCCAAATCTGGAAAATGAAGTAGTCGTGGATACAACTTCAATGACAAGGATTAGTGCGAGTCATCCCCCAGACAACATCATAGGGGATCTTCTCTCTGGGGTTTAGACAAGAAATCAGTTGTACACAGCTGATTATGCAGCCGTGATGGAAAAGGGATACATACATGATGGGGCATTTAAGTGTTTCGTTTCTCAAGTCGAGCCAAAGTATGTAAGTTATGCCTTAAAAGATGAGGAATGGGTAAATGCTATGCAAGAAGAACTTCTGAAAATTTAAAAAGCTAGGGGTGTGGACACTAGTGGAAAGACCCAAGGGTACAAAAGTAATCGGCACAAAATGGGTTCTTCATTGCAAGAAAGATGACCAGGGGGTCATTATCAGAAACAAGGCACAGTTAGTAGTTCAAGGGTTCAGACAAGTCGAAGGTGTGGACTATAACGAGGTATTTGCATCAGTTGCTAGGATGGAAGCAATTAGAATCTTCCTAGCCTACGCGTCCTACATGAAAATCAAGGTGTATCAATTGGACGTGAAGAGTGCATTTCTACATGGTGAAATCCGTGAGACAGTATACGTCAGTCAGCCCGAAGGTTTTGAAGATCCTTATCATCGGGACAGAGTTTATAAATTAGACAAGGATTTGTATGGGCTACATCAAGCCCCTCGAGCCTAGTATGAGAAGCTCTCCACACACCTGCTGAAACATGGGTTTCGAAGGGGAGTGATTGACTGCACGTTATTAATCAAAGAAAAGGATGGTGATTTACTGTTGGTTTAGATATATGTGGATGACATAATCTTCGGTTCCAAAAACGAAGCATTATGTACAGAATTTGAATCTGTGATGAAAGCTGAATTTGAAATGAGTGCCATGGGAGAGATGAAGTTATTTCTGGGATTACAGGTGGATCAGACACCCACTGGAATCTTTTTACATCAGACCAAATACGTGGGGGACATTCTGAGTCGGTTCGATATGGAAAATGTAACGACTGCTGGTACCCCCCTAGCCACGAACCATGATGTGGCTCCTGATGAAAATAGGGATTTGGTAGATGCCACCATATATCGTGGAATGATCGGATCTCTAATGTATCTCACAGCTTCTCGTCCTGATATCATGTATGCCACGTGTCTCCGTTCCAAATATCAGTCTAAGCCAAAAGTAAATCATCTAATTATGGTGAAGCGGATCTTTCGTTATCTAAAGGGTACTCCAACACTCGGGTTGTGGTATCCTCATGATGATGACTTTGAACTTACAGCGTATAGTGGCTCAGATTATGGTGGATGCAAGATGAACTACAAGTCAACATCTGCGGGATGTCAATTTTTTGGAAGGCGATTAGTCACCTGGCAATGTAAGAAGCAGACGTCTGTTGCTCTGTCAACATGTGAAGCTGAATATGTTGCTGCTGCAAGTAACTGTTCTCAAATCATCTGGATTCAACAGCAAATACAGGACTACGGTTTGCAATTTACTAACACTCCTATTTTTGTTGATAATTCTGCTGCCATAGCTGTAACTAAAAATCCAGTACAGCATCCCAAAACCAAACACATCGGCATTAAATATCACTTCATACGTGATTGTTTTGAAAAGCATTTAATCGATGTAATTAAAATTAACACAGATTTTCAGTGCGCCGACCTCTATACATAAGCTTTTGATAAACCGAGATTCTATTATCTATTAGAGGTTAATGGCATCAAAAAGATTTTATTATTATCTATGCGTATGTGTTAATTTTAAGCATTTAATCGATGTAATTAAAATTAACACAGATTTTCAGTGCGCCGACCTCTATACATAAGCTTTTGATAAACCGAGATTCTATTATCTATTAGAGGTTAATGGCATCAAAAAGATTTTATTATTATCTATGCGTATGTGTTAATTTTAAGCATTTAATCGATGTAATTAAAATTAACACAGATTTTCAGTGCGCCGACCTCTATACATAAGCTTTTGATAAACCGAGATTCTATTATCTATTAGAGGTTAATGGCATCAAAAAGATTTTATTATTATCTATGCGTATGTGTTAATTTTAAGCATTTAATCGATGTAATTAAAATTAACACAGATTTTCAGTGCGCCGACCTCTATACATAAGCTTTTGATAAACCGAGATTCTATTATCTATTAGACGATGTGATTCCAGAGGAGTTGTGTTCATAGTCCGTCCGTATGTGTCTTAGTTTTAATTTCTTTCTGTCAAATTTATTTTATTTTATTTTATTTTCATTTCTATCTTAAAAATTACAAAAAGACAAAAAGATTTTCTGTTTTAGAATTTTAGGGGGAGAATAGTTTCAGTGATTATTACTTAAAAAAAGGGGGGCGGGCAGATAAGCTGAAAAGCAAAGACATCAAATCCGAGAAATGGATTCAGTACAGTGGAATATGATTGTACACAGGCATCGAATCGTTTGGGACACCAAAAGGATTTTCATTTTGAAATATTATACTGAAAGTAACAGAAAATTATAAGTCTGAGAAGTCAAATCCTAATAAGTTGAAAAATGATAGTAAGCTAGTCTGTTACTATGGTTACATGGAGAAAGTAGATCTAGGGGTTGCATGTCCATTACATGATGTGTCGGTAGATTCAACATAATAGACTAGTAGACATCATTGGTGAATCATGTAAATTAAATCAATCAACATGTTGTGGGTTCCCTTCTTATCCCTGGTCTGCACAATCAATAAATTTTCAATAAGGGGTGAGGAACAAAAAGAAAGCCACGAATGTGTGCTAATGACCAAAAACATGAGCAATGCAAATGACAAATGTCCTTGCTGCGTTAAATGTATTTTAAAATTGCTCTAACAAGAAGATAGGAAGTGTGCCTCTTTGCTTTGCGATGGCACTGACCTGAGGATAAGCATAACCTATATATTCTAAGAATTCATTATTGTTTGCACCTCTCTGTTGTGCGACGGCACTGACATGAGGCTTGGCATCTCTTTGAAAGCTCTTAGAATAGTCTCTTCTTGACAAAAACCCATAGACCGCTCAAATATCTCCTGAGGAAGGTTGATTACCATATAAGCGTGGGATCCACAAATACTTGTTGAACTAATACACCTAAATTATCACCAATGTGTGTCAAAAATATGTGTATGGATTTAAGTGGACAAATATACTGACAATCATTTTGGCTGCATCTCTCGATGTTCAAAATCAATATGTGCCATACAACAGCTCTAGCATGATTTCCTTTTACTGCCTTTGACTCTTAGATGAATAAGATTCTGTGAATCAGATATGCAATGTTTTCTGTTATTGATGTAAATACAAAAGATCCCAAATGATTGTGTTTTATGTTTGTCTGATTCCATGTGAATCATTCTAGAAATGATGTTAATGTTTGAAGCCATTCTGCTCAGGGGGAGAAATCATTTAAGTAATGTTAAAGTGCTTTCAACCCTTCTCTAAATGAAAAATACAAAATTATGTCTTATTTCAGTTTTAGTTCAACTTTTCCTGCATTACTTACGTTAGTATTATGTCAGTTTTGGACTATGCAACAAGACTAAACTCTGTGAATGTCACAAAATGAACCGAACGTTAAAAGCTTGTTTTTGAAAGATAAAAGGATCACGTCTAAGTTGATCAACGGTTTTTATTTTAAAAGGATCACGTCTGAGGTGATCAAACGATTTCTTGTTAAAAGGATCACGTCCGAGGTGATCAAATGGTTTTCATTCAAAAGGATCACGTCTGAGGTGATCAAATGGTTTTCAGTTAAAAGGATCATGTCTGAGATGATCAATGGTCATAATGTCATTTATCAAAGATAAGTATGTGAAATAGTGGCCAAACAAAGTCAAATTCACTAGTGTGGCCCAATCGCATAATTGGACCATAAGTATGCGCCCATCGCACGACTGGACCATGAGCATGGCCCAATCGCACGATTGAACCATAAGCATGGGCCAATCACACGATTGCACCATAAGTATGGCTTAATCGCATGATTGGACCATGAGGATGGTCGAGTCGCACGATTGGCATCCTCAGTATGAACAAATCATACGATTGGTTGAATGTGTATAGGTCAGTCGTACGACTGAACCTCAGTGGCATGTATGAACCATGTGAATGGATCCAGTCGCACAACTGAAACTCATAACAGTATAAAAGGAGGTCAGACAGTCGTAACCCTACACTTGATTTTCAAATTCTCCCAAATACCCGGTTATCTATAGGACCCGTTTTCAAAAATTTCTCTGTGATTTCATTCGATTTCTCTATTGCTAACTGTTCCACGTTTGTCTACAAGTAGATACAAGATGAAATCATGATGAATGGGTACCTAATTCGATCAAAATATCCGAATGAACTGAAAACTTTAAATCGAACTGAACAACTCTAAATTAGATTCTTAAATGAACTTAAAAATGAAATTAAAAGATAACTAGTGTAATAACGAGTCTTGGCGCTTCTAATGACTGAAATCTTGATATGAATATGACTGATTTAAAGACCATTCAAATTTTCAGACTCGCACAGTATGTATGCGAATGGACAGTCTGATAAACTTTAATCGCACGATTGAACCAGAAGCATGATTCAATAGCAGGATTGACTCAATCGGTGATTCAGTCGCACGACTGGCTCAACCGCATGTCATGGCACGCGTCTAAGCTCAGTCGGATGCTTAATCGTACGATTGAGTTCAGTCGTATGGTTCAATCGTACTATTGAACCAGTATGATATGATCTGTTGAAATTCAAATGTTCTTTCTTGTGAACTGGTCTAACATGTTTGTTGCTTGTGTTACAGTAAAATGGCTGATAGATGGACCATGAGTACCAAGCACAATATATGTGCTTACCTCAACACGACATCACGAAATGCTACAGAGTTTATAGAGATTATAGAGTTCCTGAACCGATCTAGGATCTACCGAGCCATCTCGGCTCCCTGCACACCTTACAGATCCCTGCAACAAGCATTCTGGGAGAATGCCGTTGTGGATCGTTCAGTCAAGCCTTATAGAATTCGGAGCTCCATCTTTGGACAGTATATAGATATAGGTGAAGATGATCTGAGGAGAGTGTTGGATCTGGGAGATGACATGGATTATCCTACCAAGCTACATCCCATGACTGTTAAGGGATGCTTTTTGTGGATTAAGTACGTCGGTGACATCAATGCCGGTGTACTTAATAAGAGCAACATGTGCCCTCCCTTCAAGTACTTGGCACATGTAATACTGAAGTGCATTCGTTGCGTTAGTGCTGAAGCACCCGTTCAGTTTCTCCAAGATGTTCTTCAATTACTTGAGGGAGAATATCGAGACTAAGGGGAAGGAGAGTTTTTATATGTATCCCTGGTTTCTCCAGATGATCATCAATGAGAAGTTACCAAACCTGCCAAAGAACAAAGACGATGAGGTGTCTTTGGAGGTGAGGATGACACGACATTAGGTAGGATGAAGGTATATAGGGGAATGCAGAGAAAACCCCCGGTGAGAAGGTTGTTCAGCCATCTGGCAAATGCTGATTTCACAGCTCCAGCAGGAAGAAATGGCGCCATGATGAAAGTGACTCCGATGTTGAGCACGTTTTGATTACTGATGATGAGGGAGATGATGATGATGATGACCAGGACAGGGGTCAAGGAGGTGGAGATGAGGGATCAAGTCAATCCAGAGCCAGTGATACACCTTCTGTCCAGCCACCTTAACATCAGGGTGGTTCATCAACTTGCTGGTGGATCTGAGCAAGCTGCCATCCACCAGGACTTCCTGATCAGTGAGGATATCAGGAACTTTGACTTAGACGAAGAAGAAGAGGACTCTGACAAGGAACCACTTATCAGATAGGAAGGTAGAAAGTGGGTAGCTACCGAGAGAGGAAAAGAGGTGGTCAGTACTCGCTAGGCTCGTTCAAAGGGTGTCGACCCTAAGGAGACTGATCCATCATATACACCCGAACAGCCCATAAGCACAGGGGGAGCAAACATGACTAAGGGGTCAAGGAGGAAGAGGATGGCCCAACCCTATGAGATGAAGGGAAATGCCCAAGGATTATCTTGATGAGCACTTCCACTATTACTACCACCACCACTGGCACTACCACCATCACAACCACTACCACCATCACAACCACTACCACCATCACAACCACTACCACTGACATACCCACCATACACTTACACCCACATCTTCCTCACCCTCAATACCCAAAACCACACCTCCACAAACCATTCCTATCCCCACACCAATTTACACCACATCAACAACCACCCCAACTATCTCCCAAGCCGGAACATCCACCCCCATTCCGCCTTTCCAGGGCACTTCTCTACCCACTGTTGGGTTAGAGGCATAGCTTGCAGGCCTTAACAGACTAGTTCTTAAGCTATTGGCTATTGATGATCTTCGGGCCAACCAAATGAGACAACAGATGGCAGTGAATGCTGAACAGGGCAAGCAAATCGCCAAGCTGACAGAGAAGAACGAAGCCCATGAGCGGGCTTTAGTTCAAGCTCACAAGGCCCTTCAAGCTCAGAATGAGCTAGTTCTGGCATCCGCAAAGAAGATTGAGCATTTGGAGAAGAAAAATAAGATCATGTTGAGGTTGAAAGGAAAAAGTGAGGAGACACTAAAGATTAAAGGAGATGGAGATGATGGTGACAATGATGATGATTCGAGTGATGATGAATCTGATGATAAGGACGATGAGGAGGAGGCTGGTGAAAGTGGAGAGAAGAAGAAGAAATATGATGAGGAGGATGATGAACCTGAAGGTGATGCGAACGCGTCAGCCTCAAATCAATCTGCGAGGGAGAGGCGTACTAAGAAGAACCAGGATCAGGGAACTTCTTCCTTAGCTCCTCAAGCAGATGAGCCTCAAGAGAGAGATCAAAGTAATGACTAAGAATGTTTACGTAATTTGTAATCTTTTGAAATTGAACATTGTACTATATTTATGTAAATAATGATAATTTATGCTTAATGCCTTGATGATTCATTAATGTGTGCTTTGTTGATTATTCTATCAAACAGGTGAAACTCAACAGGTCGATGAATACGATGTTGCTCCCCTTCAGCAAATCAAGTCTCAACTTAGAATGATTCTTGATTTGCAAGGGATTGTTAGACGATCTGTGAGTTACACACCAGAAGAGGGGGAGATCATCCATGATTTATCAGATGAACAGCTCGCAGAGATTTTCAGACTGAACCCTGATGAGATAGTTAGAGATGCTCCTAAAGTTGATGTTGTTAGTGATGAGGAGTTGCAAGGAGTTGATGAGATAGAGATAGAGGATGTGACGTCAGATCACTATCCTCAGTACACAGATAATGATGGAGATGCTATACCAAACTTGGGTGAAACCATTGTCAGTGGTGCATTTGACAAGGTTGAGGAGAAAGTCACAGAGAAAGAAGCAGCAGAGGATAAAGCTCAAGCTGATGATGCTGATATGGCACAAAGGAAGGCTGAATGGGCTGCATGTTTAGCTGAGATGAAAACTCAAAGAGAGCCTCCAAAGCAGAATGCATACACCAAGTTGTATAAGGTTAAAAGACATCAGAAAGTGTCGGGAAAGATTGTCAGTTGGGCCTATTTTGAGGAGTAGATGTCTATGCTGTAAAAAGGGAGAAAGGGATTGAGTACTAAGACATCCACATGATCTGAAGACTTTCCCAGGTTTTAAGTTAAACAGACTAGCATACCTGGATCTGTTATATGCTAACCCGAGGAAAATGTCAGGATGGTTTGAGAAGGCTTTAAAGAAGGAATACGACACGAGATGGGTAAACTTCAAACCTCAACAACCGAGGAGGTTTCTTCATAAAACTGAAGTTGAGTCAATCTCTGGAAGACAGAAGGTGGTGTTGAAGTGGAGACCTCCGAGGACAATGTCAAAGATTCCGTTGAGGGAAATGCCACAGGATTTCACACCTTATTTTAAGTCGTGGTATTATGATTGGAGGACGGGTGAAGGAGTTATTGTGCTGAATAGAGACGGAAAGATTGAGACAATTAGGGTATTCGACCCAATGTGGCTTACTAACTTGTCGGCAGATGATGTTTATACTTTATACAAGTGGCCACTATTCTATGATACACAAGACATTGTACAAGCTCTCCAGTTCCAGCACGTTATAAGACTATGTTTTGCATTCGAGATTCATGCTGGAGTCACAATAGAAAAGAAGTATAAGAAGTTTCAAGAGCATGTGAAGAGTCTTAGACAATAGAGTAAACTAGGTCCAAGGGGGAGTTTGTTGATACACGATGTCCTTAGTTTATTGTACTTAAATATTTATGTCTTTTATTTCTTACACATGTGTAATGCAAGAACCTTAATGTAATGTGATATAGATGTTTGCATGTTTATTTACAGTTGATTATATCATATTCTTATAGCATTTATTATTACAAGTATGAATGAACATTATATATAGGTTTAAGGTTGTTGTGCAAAGTGCTGAGTCAACAATGATTCAGAAATGTGTTTGACTTAGTCTTGTGGCTATTCATGCTAATGGACCATGCTTATAGACCAGACGCACGAATGGACCATGCTTATGGACCAGTCGCACGACAGAACCAGGTGACTGGATCAGTCGTACGACTAAGTCATAAGACTGGCTCAGTCGCACGACTGAACCATTCATAGAGTTTAGTCGTGCATATGAATCAATCGCATGACTCAGTCGCACAACTGAACCATGCAAATGGCTCAGTCGTACGACTGGACACTGAAACCTATAAATACCACATAATTCGTGGAAAAACATAATACTTTGAATATTATTATACCTTATCCGTCCAAAGCGTCCTAGTTCGTCCATCCAACTTCAAAGTTCGTTCCTGATCGATTTCTACTCGTTCTTAACGTTTGGTTAATCGTTAGATCGATTAGGTTGTGTTCTCAGTGATTGGATCGCCAATCAAATAGGGTTCCGCACTATTTGATCTGGTTTCATGTTGAATCAGTTAGTACTCCGTACATACTTGGTTCTAACACTTCTGTTAGGGCTTCCATTTTTTTAGCATTTTTCTTTCTCAATACTATCCATCTGTTAAATTATTTTAGCCATCACTTCAGGGTCTAATAATGATTCAATATCTTTCTTTTCTGGTTCTTTGTGTGACTCCTCTACATCTTGATAATCCTTTAGGTCTGATGCTTCCTTATCTTTCTTATCTGGTTGCTTTTAGGATGATAAGTCTTTATCTTTGTTATCCATTTGTTTCTCCGACTTCTCTATATGACGAGTCTCATCTTGGACTCATTTTTTAATTATATTATCGTTTGGATAAGGGACTTTATCTTCCTTAACTATCTCCTCATTTGTTGAAACAAATGTGAACATGTCTTTAAACTTCTCTTGGTAACCCAACCATAAATTACATTCGGGGTAATCGATAATAGCGTCCTACAGGTAACCAGAATATCCGCCTCTATCAGATTCCAACCTCCTGATCAACGTGTCTAGCATGTACTTGTACTCCTATGGGTTCTTCAAGACCAACTTAGATGAATGGTAAGTGCATTTCACTACTAATGTGCATGGATACATTTTATTTTAAAGGCGTGCATGTGTGAATATCAATATAATAAAATGCTTCTTATCCTAAAATTCATATGAATGATAGGTTAAAATGAACATCAATCAAGAGTCATTTCAAGATGCTTAAAATAAAATGCATATCTAAAAAAGTTTGAGAAATTTAAAACCCAATAATATATTCACCCAATATCTTTAATGCGTAGAAAAAATCCATTTGTTCAATAATTTAAAACGATACTGTGTCTTTGTATCTAAACAAGAAGTAACTTTTATGTTTAATAATATATAAATAATACAAATCACTTAGGGAACAGGCATTACCTCTATAGTTGTAGCATGACCTTCTTTACTAATCTCGACCAACTTACCCCTACCAAAAGCTATATTATTGATTTTAACTCCTCTCGAACCCTCATATTAGCCAAGGTCCATCTATTGCTCGGCAAACATGTTGTTTTGATTCAAACCTTCTATCTCCATTCCCTTAAGGTAAAATAACGAAGGTAATGAAACAAATTAGAATATTAATAACTTAATAAATAGATATTGAATATTAATAAAAAACAATAGAAAGATGGATGATTATACCGTTAATAATGTTATAGGCCCGGTGAATGGTTAGCCCTTGTTAATATCTCAATTTTTTTACACGTCCTCAACTTTTGTAGATGAACCTAGACCAATCTAGGTTTGCTAAATCAGGTCCTAAATTTAAACTCTTCAACAACTTCATGTTAATTAATCCAGACTTCGTGCACTAGATCATCGTAGGGCAGAAGAACATAAAAATATCAAACCTGAATTACCTGCTAGTTGTCGATGTTTTGTACATATGTTCCATGATATCTAAGGCCATTATGTTCGATCGCCCATATGGCGTCAACCATTCATCAATAATATTATGAGATGACGCAGAGTCTTGATCACCACTGATGTCTCTAACACCCAAGGGTTACCCAATAACATGGTCATTCCTGTGGATAGATATTGGGGTACTCCCGTTTTGCACACGGAGGGTCATTGAATCAGGATCAAATGCCTAAATAACAAAATACTCTAGCCTTGTCAAAATACCATCAATGCTAAAATGACATAAACGACTGAACCCCATATCATATAAGCACTCCTTTTGAAACTATTTGAAATCTTTATGGCCTGGCAAACAGGCCTCGGACTTGTACGAATACGAAGGTATGGCATTTTGGGTTTTCCAATCTTTTGCTTCATCTTCCTTCCCGATCTATTAAAATCCTTGTGTTTCTTCTGGTGCCCTCCTTTAATTATTACTGATTCAACACTCTTCCTACCCCTTCCATCACCATCTGACTACCTTTGACCTTCTTCAATCTCATTATATCGTCTAACTAGATAACAATGCCAAAGTATCAGCAATGCATATATACATAAGAATATCATGAAAAATAAAACATATGAGTTCTTCAAATTCTGTTTTGGATGGATCAAACATTCAACAAATTAAACTATTCATCAAATTTTAATAGAAGAGAAATAATATTGAACATAATATGCAGTGAGACGGAACAAGATAAAGTTAGGCGATAAAAAGTTACATTAATTATACACTACGTAAACAAGGGATTTGTAGGGCAAATATGATAGACGATGGGAAAACTTAGAGTATGAAAAATATCGTGCAAAAAACATACAACAATATGAACAATGCCACATGATGTATGATTCAATGAATATTGACCCATATGTCCAGTCATATATTTACAGGCTTTAGGATCTATACTTTTTGGGACATAATAAACAAAGAGAGTGATATCTTGGTATATGCAATCGGGGATGCTATAAAACACTACAGCATGTAAAAAATTGAGGAAACCAAATGTTTTTATTTATTTTTTATTTTATTTAATTTTTATATTTTTTTTCATTTTGATGAGGGTAAAGCAGGGCCATAAATCTGGTGACATATATTCCACTATGCAAAGATAAACAACCTCACTCTATCCAAACATAGGTATATATGTGATATATTTGAATTCAAGTTAGAAGATCGATTCTTAATACTTGAAAATTAGACATGGGATGGAGCCAAACGAGTCAAGATATGTGATAGAATGATTGATTACCTGGATAGGCAGCCACCTTCCTTTTCATCTTTTTAATTTCTACATTTCTGTTCTTCTTTGATTCAACTGTTGACGTGACCACATAAGCTGATTCTTCATGAACACGGGTTGTTCGAAGAACATCTTGTGCTAAATTGATAACAGAAAAAGATAAATAATAATAACAATTCAATGACTTAATACTTTGAATATAAAAGGGAAATTATTAAAGAATAATTACCAATATCTTTTTCGTGAAACATCTACGATGAGAGCTATCGGAAATAAAAATTTGGGGATGCTACGGTAGGCCTGCGTAGAAAAATATTATAATCCATAAAAATTAATTTATAACAAATCGCTTTATAATAGCCATAAAAGTTTAAATGAATCGTATAAGCATAATTCAACTTATAATTTAAGAACATTAGAATATCAATACCAACCTTAGGGTGCATCTGATACTCTTCTTAATTTGGATATATCTTTTGAATGTTGGTTACTTAATTCAGGTAAGGAGACAGGCTCAGGAAGATGTTCTTCATGATGCTAATCTTTTCCAACACCTCTTCAGTTGCGTTACAAATGTTTAATGTGATTTAGAGATATGAATCTATAG
Source organism: Flaveria floridana (assembly GCA_018326465.1). Lineage (NCBI taxonomy): Eukaryota > Viridiplantae > Streptophyta > Magnoliopsida > Asterales > Asteraceae > Flaveria > Flaveria floridana. Next base: position 7,642 of record BJCO01638508.1, on the reverse strand, counting down.
TACACTTTACCCTTATTTATCCAGATAAAAGAGAGTAATTATCGATCATTTTTTTGTTGTATCGTCTAGGTTGAGAGGAGTCTGAAAGAATAATGGAAGCTGGATCAGGGCCCTCTGTTTTTAAACAATATAAGATAACATAATGTTAGAGAATAATAAATCCTTATTCAATCAAACTAGAGGCCTTAGCATTATATGTTTTGAAAAAGAAATATAAATAACATATTTGTGGAGCATGATGACCTTTTTGGGTAGGACTAGCATCATGAACAAGCCCAATGCAACCATTTGAATTATCTAAAATAATTATCGGACTATTTGAATGTCCACTTAGGGTCTTACATAGGGCTCTTATTTTGTAAGTGATCCTAACGCTCTTATGAGTTTGGAGGGAAAAAAAGGAACCTGTTAAAGACATCTAATATATAAAGATTATAGGGGGTAAATAAAAAACTAAACTACCCGCGCTCATGATTGTCGTCTAAAACAATATCTCTTTCCAAGAATAATATCTTGATATGATTCTTCAACTACATCAATAAACTTAGATAAGATAAGGTAAGTTGCATATATTTATCCAATTAACAATAAACAAGAGGATTAGGAGACATAACAAAATGTTCAAACATGCGAGTTTCTGATCATCGAATATCAAAAACAATCACTACTATGATTAGGATAGAGTGAAATACAGAAGATGTTTAAAACTAAATATATTATATAAAATAAGAAGTTATATAATATCATCGTCAAATTTGCAACCAAAACTTGTAGTATGTGTAAGAAATCCAATAGGAACAACTAACTTTCATTGTGCATACGTCAACAAAGAAGCAACAAGACTCTTAGGGGAGCGAAATAACATTGGATTACACCTATACTAAGTTCTAATTATAGGACTAAAGAGATATAAATGACACGAAAGACAAGCTAACAATGTTGGCATTAACACAATTACAAATTGAGAGCTACGTTACAGTTTAACACGAACATGCTATCAAAATATTATAAACGAAAAACAAACATCAATATTTGTAATGTAAACCTTCATACCCAGGGCACCATAAACTAAACATCATAAAAGCCAAGGGAAAGACAAGTTATACTCATACATCTAGTCATTTATAACATCAACCAACATAATAACCGCATGCTACAATCAAAACCATAATTCAATTTAAAAGGGAGTATTTTTTAGTAAAACTCAACTCACCAATAAAAAATTATATCTTCTTACAGATGACACAATATAAAAAACAGCATAAATATCAAAATCAAGAAAAATGTATCATAAGAAAATGGACGTTGATTATAAAACTAAGGAAGACAATTAGAGTAAATATATATTCAAGTAGATGACTTTCATAAATATATAAAAACATCAATTGGAAAGGAAGTAATAGTTATATATTGTTGTACCATTGGTTCTACAACTAAAAGTATGCATTTCAATATTAGAGTGCATGTTTGCACAATAATACAGCACGATGAAATTTATTCATAGATATACCCATAATCCATATTCATAACTTAAAAATTAATAAGCTTTTGTATCATGTAACAATGCCTGTATGATGATGGATTCTCAAAAATTTTTATGATATATTGTACCAATGCATTACAAATCATGTTCACTAGCCGATAAGAATACAAAGAACAACTAGAATTCTTAATTTTTCATGGAATAAGCAACCTATTTAGTTACAATATCTATCTTCCTAGACATAATATTGTATACCAAAAACAACTCAAATCGATCTACTTTTGGAGCATAAATGACAACTTTTTCAATCCCTAACCAATTACAACTCATGTTCATCGATTTATGAACATAGTATTAAAAAAAATATTTCAACTCTAGGATTGCATATAAAAAATCCTCTACAACAAGTGGAATAAAATAATTTCCGCTTTCATATTTGCAAAGAAGCCTCAAAATCAGAATTGAATCATGCAGGCTAACATTGTCACTCTCTAAACAACTACACCTGGAAGTCATCGATTTATAATAGAGACATCAACTATCGCCTAAGTAAAAACCCAAATTCAGGTAGATTTTAATGTAATTGTTTCAGCCCTAGCATTACTAATATAAAAACTCCAAAAAGGAGAAATACGTAAATTTTGAGCCCTAGGTTTCAGAATTGCTTCAGAATCATAAATTCAAATCAAATACAGATGACATACCTAGTGGGTTCTCGAATTTTCGGATATGATAAGGAAGATTGAAGAGTCCGCTGAGATGGTCTTCTGTTCTTTACTCGAATGGAGACGATGTTATGGACTTTGGTTGGCGGAATGATGAGTCCGAGTGTCTTGAGTTCTACAAACGAAAGGTGTAACACCCGAAATATTTAAGATAAAAGAGAAGAAAATAATAAGAAGAGAAAATGAGAGTATTTTGCAAGAAGGGAATAGCAAGAAGGGAATAGAAATAAAAGTGGATGGGGCCAAAATGTAAAAAGTACAGAACTCAAATATTTTATACTTTTTTTAAGTATGGCCGCCCATTACATGCTTTCACATCTTCTTTTTGGCTGTAAGAAGAAAGAAAAAGAAGCAGAAGTCTCTCTCTCTCTCAGTTTCAAGAATAAGAAGTGGAGTTCTTCTCTTGGTGTTTGAACTCTTGGTAACTTCAAGTTTGGTGGAGTTTAGCTTGAAGACTGCTTTAGGTGAGTTCTAAACCCTGGTTTTTACTTGTTTTAAACATTTTTGGGGCAGAAAATGCATATAAAATATTCGTACAAATGTTATGTATGTTAGCTGTATGCATGTGTGTATGAATGTTTATGTTTTTAGGGTTTGTGAAGTTTTTATTCATGTTTAGAATGCTAGAATTAAGTTGTGAGCGTGTTAGAATGTAGGTTGGGTCTGGAAATGACTTAGAAATATGTATAATAGTTGGCCATGCGCCCAAATAGGGTCCATGCGCCTAAATTTTGACGTAGAAAACCTAATTGCATCTCATGTGCCCAAACAGTATCCATGCGCCGAGAATGTTTGCTAAAATATACTAAGTGCCTGTTCATGCATCTAAACAGTACCCCATGTGCCAAAACTTTATGCCTAGAGGCCTAAGTGTAGATCATACACCCAAATAGTGCCCATGCGCCCGAAGTGGCTCATACGCCTAAGTGTTGATGTGCCTAAGTAGGGCTCATGCGCCTGCATAGTGGTAATGCGCCTAAGCAGGACACATACGCCTGCATAGTACCAGTGTGCATAGACTGTTTTACTTAGAAAATTTTATGTTCATGAGCCTAAAATGTTCCATGTGCCTTATTTTGGACATAGGGTTTTCTAAGGGGTTTTAAGAGGTAGATGGGTGAGATAGACTCTGTTATGATGTGATGGTCTAGGTGTGCATGATGATGTGATGAGGATTATGATGTGTATGTGTGTATGATGTGTTATCTTTTAACGGTTTTCAAAACGTATATATTATGTTATAATATATGTTATGTATTATGTTATGACTTTACGTGGTATAATTGTTAGTACTTCTTTAAAGATTAACATTTTGTCTTTATGTGTCTTTTTATGTTTTTGTCATAGTGTAGGGACTAGTCTTGTAATTAGTTAGTTCCTTTTTGTTTATTGATAGTATATATAGCTTAGACTTGTGTAGGTTAGAGATATGTACGAATCTGCTACTTACACATTGTAATTGTCTTTGCTATTATCAATAAACTCTATGAATTTTGTTGATATTGTGCTTTGATCTGATTACTTTGTTTGTATTTCATTGAATTGTTTACTAATATCATCTCAGATCTATACATTTGATCCTATCAAATGGTATCAGAGCTGTTGGTTGAGTGAATTGAGTTTTTGTCGAACTTTGAAAACTCAAATTTCACTTAATTCTATGATTGATTAGCAATTCAATTAAAATATTGTGGATTTCAGTTATCTTTAATCATCAGAAACATGAATTGAACCACAGTTAGCAGTCAAATTCATCAAATTTCAGAGAATTAGTCGAAATTTGGTTCGAAAAGTGTTCATCTTTGTCGAACTGAAATTTGAGAGCTTCACTAATTTGTTGTTGATAATCAAAGAAATTAAAGTTAGAAGATTGTTTATCGGGATTAAATCTACTTAATTGGAAAGTTTCAATCCAATTCATGAAGTTTTGAGTGATTTCAGAAAAATTGAGTTCATTACATTCATAAGAACATGATGAATGTGGCGCATGAGGGTTGAAAATCACTGAAAATTGCCCATGTATTTAGGCGCTTGACCACTGTGCAGGCACTTTACCACTGTGTAGGCGGTTTTCAAGCTAGACGGTTTACAATTGTTGAGAAATATTACTACCGTTTGAGCTCAAGTAATTCTAGACGCACCAAGACTGTTGAGACGAATCAGAACTGTTTGGGCGTTTGTAACTCCCAGACGTCTGAAAACTGTTTAGACGTATTGCAACTGTTCAGGCGTTTCAACTTTAGGCCGTTTGGGAACTTTTTCTAAGGCAATCCCTTAGACGGTTCTTGTTCAAATTCAGAAGTTCCACAACTGTTGAGACGTTTGTTCAGGCGCATCATCACTTAACACTTAGAATTTTTTTTTAAATTGAAAAATCTAAAAAATATTTTGATTTATTTCTTTAACTCAAAAAATTAAAAATCAACAAAAAGATAAGAATGGTGAAATAAAAAAAATTAAGAAAATAGAGTTTCTAAACTTAAAAACAGAGCTGATTTCAAAAATTGGTCACTTAGATTAAAACATCATTTGAATTCCATTGACACTGATCTTTGGAAATCTATTGAAAAAGGACCATACATTCCAATAACCACTGATAGGACTGACAGGGGTTTTGTATATACTAAAGATTCACAAGAACCCTACCCTGAAGATGGTTTGTAAGGAGATGATTTGAAAAAGGTCAAGAATGATATCAAAGCATACTCCTTGATGTGTAAAGGACTACCTTTGGAAGTTCTAGCAAGGCTTGATGGATATAGACTGGATATACCATGTACAAAGCCTTAAAATCCATCTGTGAAGGAGGAAAACAGATTCAAAACCTCAAGAAACAAAAGTTGAAAAGGCAGTTAGAACTGTTTCAACATTTGTCTGGTGAAACAGTAAACCAGATGATGAACAGATTTGTTCAGCTCATAACTGAGATGTCAACAGCTGGTATCAAGCCTGATCTTGAAGATCTAAATCTCAGACTACTTAATGCTTTACCCTTATCATGGAAACAAACAGTAACATTGCTAAAGCATACTGAGAAGGTACCCATGGATTTAGATCCGCTTATTGCCAAGATAGAGTCTGTTGAAATTGATGAAAGCTCAAGGAACAATGATAGAGCAGCATCAATGTCACAGTATCAGTTTGTTGCATCTCCTGCAAATTCTGTTGAAAATGCATTCATGGCAAAGAGTGAGAATGTTCCAGAAGAAGAGGGAGACTTATTTGTTAGAGCAGGATTCTTCACTGATTCATCATTCACTAGTGCTCCTGCTTATACAACACAGTCTCATCCTCAATCTCCTCCTAAATCTCAAAGTTCAAATGTTCAAACAGAGACCCCATCAACTAACTCTGCTAAATCTAGCAAAGTTAAAGATGTTATAAACATCCTATTAGAGGATTAAGAGTCTAAAACTGTTTTCACTGCATTCATGGCTAGTTTTCAAGCATATCAAGGTAGCTATTTAACTCAGTTAGACCTTGTTTTGCAGGATTTGTTCGAGATGGATCCTGAAGATGTTGAAGAGCTTAAATTGGCAGATGGTGATTATTTCCTACAGAACACAAAACACTCATATGTCAATAGGAAGTACAAGCCTAGTGCTAACAAATCTATTGGTTTTGACAAGTCAAAGTCAAGGTGTTTTAACTACAACAGTTATGGACATTTCTCTAGAGAATGAATAATGGAGGAAATGCTCAATCAAGTTCTGGCAATCAAAGGTTTCAACCAGCTCAGAAGACTTTCCGAAAGCCTTATCAAAGTCTTCCTATGCCTGAGCTTAAAGAGGAATCAAAATCATCCCAAGAGTCTAAGAAAGTTCTTGTAGTCAGCATTAAAGATGGCTATGATTGGAGTGCATATGCTGAACAATTCACTAATAATCTAACCTCAAGTTTATCTATTGTTACCAAAATTCAGGGGGAGGATTGGTCAGAGAACAATGATCCAAAAGTGGAAGGTAATAATGAAGAAGGTGACTATGATTGGAGTGACAAATCTGATCGTAAGGAGGATACAAATGAAGTAGCTCTAATGGCACAATATGATCAACCCAAGGTTGACATTTCATCCTCAAACTCTGAAACCTCATCTCCAAAATTTCCTGAAATACCATCTGAAGTGAGAGAGAAACTGTGCACTAAATCATGCTTCAAACCTGTTGAATACTATCGAAGCTATTCATATAAAATCTGTGAGAAATTGAAACAAGAAGAGTCAATGCACAACAAATTAAAATGTGACCATAAAACAACAGATCAAAAGATCATTTCTCTTCAAACATCATGGAACAAAACAATAAAATAATTAGAAATTATGTCAAAACAATTGGAAGAGATGACCAAAAATCTTGAACAGGAGAAGATAGCACATGCTGCTACTCAAATGGATTTTGCTAAAGTTAAAGTTCAAAAATGATAGTTGAAAAACTGCTGAGTGAGAGAAAAGATAAACAGAAAGCAGGTTTAGGATTCACTCATGAATCTATGCCTGAATCAATAACAAACACTTTATCGGAGAACTTTAATACACATGACCATTCTCCTGAGAATATGGCTAAACTCAAAGCCTTTCAGAACAAAAACAAGAATTCTGAAGAAGAAAAAAATAATGTAAAAGTTTTTATTGAAAATGATCAAGAAAACATCAAAAATGGTCATCCAATCAAGATAAAATCTTATGAACCTAAACAGACAAAGCAGAACATTTCTGATCAAATTCATTCTATATTGGAAGAAGTGAAAGTTAAAAGCAAAGATAAAGCTAAACTTCAGGAAGGAACATCAGAAGATTTAAACTCTGTTAATCTAAAACAAAAAGACAATGAAAAAGAATCTTCATCTAAAGATATTCAATCTGAAAGTAAACCAAGTTCTTCTAGAACAAAGAATCAAAGAAGAAGAAAGAAAATCTGATCAAACCAACAAATCAGGAAACAAAACTCAAACTTATAAAATTTGTGTCAACTGGTTTAGTAATATGAACTCTCTTAATCAAAACAAGATAAATCCTATGAACAAATCTCACTCTGATTTAAAAACGGGTTCAGATTCTAAGACTTCCATTGTTACAAAAAGATTTGTTCCTAAGGAATTAAAGAATGAAGTTCATGAACAAAAGATGAAAAGTAATTTGTCATAAAAGCAAAAATCGACAAATCAAAAACAACAATTTAACTTTGTGATGCCAAAATATAAAAATGAATCAAATATAGCGTCTTCCTTGGACTGCAAGTTCAACAATCTGCAGATGGTATATTCATCAATCAAGAGAAGTTTGTTGACAAACTCTTGATAGAGATTCAAACTGCAAGATTGTCAGTCCATAAGAAGTCCAGCTGATGTAAACACCAAGATTGAGCCTGATCCTAAAGGAAAATCAGTTGACCAAACTTTATACAGATCTATGATTGGTTCTTTGATGTATCTTACT
>BJCO01638485.1:0-14959 GCA_018326465.1 Flaveria floridana | reverse complement strand
TATGGTCCAATCGTACGACTGGACCACTCTTATGGTTCAGTCTTACGAATGCCCCAATCGCATATTTCAGTCGCACGACTGGCCCATTAGCATGGCTCAGTCGTACGACTGAGTCTCATTCGCATATGCTCCTGCGAATGACCCAGTTTCATGTGTTTACAACATATCAGGTGTATTACATTAAGCCTAGACTATTCGTCAAGCGACGGACACACTATATATGACAATATATGCTCCAACAAAGAAAATAAAATAAAATAAATTTGACAGAAAAAATTAAAACTAAGACACATACGGACGGACTATGAACTCGACTCCTCCGGAATCACATCGTCTTTCTTTTTGACGTCGTTAACCTCTAATAGATAATAAAATCTCAGTTTAGCAAAATATTTTGTATAGAGGTCGGCGCGCTGAAAATCCGTGTTAATTTTAATTACATCCGTTAAATGCTTTTCAAAACAATCATGTATGAAGTGATTTTTAATGCCGATGTGTTTGGTTTTGGGATGTTGTACCGGATTTTTAGTTACCGCTATGGCAGCAGAATTATTAACAAAAACAGGAGTGTTAGTAAATTGCAAACCATGGTCATGGATTTGCTGTTGAATCCAGATGATTTGAGAACAGCAACTTGCAGCAGCAACATATTCAGCTTCACATGTTGATAGAGCAGTAGACGTCTGCTTCTTATATTGCTAGGTGACTAATTGCGTTCTAAAACTTTGACACCCCGCAGATGTTGACTTGTAGTTCATCTTGCATCCACCATAGTCTGAGTCACTATACATTGTAAGTTCAAAGTCATCATCATGAGGATACCACAACCGGAGTGTTGGAGTACTCTTCAGATAACAAAAAATCCTCTTCACCCCGATTAGATGATTTACTTTCGGTTTTGACTGATATCCGGAACAGAGACACATGGCGTACATGATATCAGGATGAGAAGCTGTGAGATACATTAGAGATCCGATCATTTCACGATACATGGTGGCATCTACCAAATCCCCATTTTCATCAGGAGCCACATCGTGGTTCGTGGCAAGAGGGGTACCAGCAGTCGTTACATTCTCCATATCAAATCAACTCATACTGTCCCCCACATATTTAGTCTGATGTATAAAGATTCCAATAGGTGTCTGATCCACCTGTAATCCCAGAAAGAACTTCATCTCTCCCATGGCACTCATTTCAAATTCAGCTTTCATCATAGATTCAAATTCTTTACATAATGCTTTGTTTTTGGAACGGAAGATTATGTCATCCAAGTATATCTGAACCATCAGTAAGTCACCATCCTTTTCTTTGATGAATAACGTGTAGTCAATCACTCCCCTACGAAAGCCATGTTTCAGCAGATGTGTGGAGAGTCTCTCATATCAGGCTCGAGGGGCTTGATGTAGCCCATATAAAGCCTTGTCCTACTTATAAACTCTTTCCTGATAATAAGGATCTTTGAAACCTTCGGGTTGACTGGCGTATACTATCTAACGGATATCACCATGTAGAAATGCACTCTTCACATCCAGTAAATATACTTTGATCTTCATGTGTGATGCATAACCTAGGAAGATCCTAATTGCCTCTATCCGTGCCACTGGTACAAATACCTCATTGTTATCCATGCCCTCGACTTGTCTGAACCCTTGAACTACTAAACATGCCTTGTTTCTAATACTGACCCTCTGGTCATCTTTCTTGCAATGAAGAACCCATTTTGTACCAATTACCTTAGCATACTTAGGTCTGTCCACTAGTGTCCAAACACCTAGCTTCTTAAACTGCAGAAGTTCTTTTTGCATTGCATTAACCCATGCCTCATCTTTCAAGGCATCAGTGACATACTTGGGCTCGACTTGAGAAACAAAACACTTATATGCCCCATCATGAATGTATCCATTTTCCATTACAGCTACATAGTCAGCTGTGCACAACTAATTTCTTGTCTGTACCCTAGAGGGAAGATCCCCAATGATATTGTTCGGGGGGTGATTCACACTGATCCTTGTCACCAGAGTTGGAGGAACGACCACTTCATTTTCCAGATTTGGAATCACTAGTTCGTCTGTGGCTTGTTGGTGACTTGCCCCAGAGTTTTCAGTCACTTCATTTTCACCTACAGGTGTACTTTCATCTGGGTTTACAGGTTTATCATTGCTTGCATTTTCATTTGCAGCCTCCTCATCATCTGAGGAGAGATCACTGAGGTCTAAATCTGCCCCTAAAGACCCAAAAATGCCATCGATGGGAGTAGTAGTGCTCGAGTCTAGATTCGGAGTGTTCAGAACATCATACATTATTTGAGCAGCCACCTCGTCATCAAAATAAGCAGGAGGAAGATTGAAGGACTTGAAAAATCCATCATAATCAAAGAAAATTGATGGACCTTTTCTAGCAGGGGGTGGTGTATCTTTGCACATCTATGTTGCACCACACTTCAACTTGACCTATAGAGTTGTTGTAAACTTGTTTGTCAGGTATATTGTATCCAAGAAAAATTTCTTTATCTGCTTTCTCACTAAACTTTTCAGTCTGAGTTTTCTTTAGCAACATGCAAGGAGCTCCAAATGGTTCCAGATAATCCAAGTTCGGTTTACGCCTTTGAAGCAACTCGTAACAAGTTTTACCATGGCGTTTGACAACTAATACACGATTGAAAGTGTAGCATGCACTAGCAACTGCTTCATTCCATAATTGAATAGGCAGTTTTGAATCTGCCAGCATCATCCTTGTAGTTTCAATCAAACTTCAATTTTTGCATTCAGCAACTCCGTTCATCTGTGGAGTATAGGCAAAAGAGAGTTGATGAACAATCCCTTTCTCTTGACAAAAAGCCTCCATCCACTGATACTTGAATTCTGTGTCGTTGTCTGAACGAATCTTCCTTACTTTTAACTTGTAATGAGACTCCAGAGTAGTAACCAAACTCTTGAATGACTCAAAAGTCTCTGACTTTGCTTTAAGAAACATAACCCAGGAAAATCTTGAATAATCATCAATTACCACAAAACAGTATCAATCTCCTGCAATGCTTTTAGTACTGACAGGGCCAAACAGATCCATATGTAAAAGCTCCAGTGGAATCTCAACAAAGTAAACTTTCTTAGATTTTTAAGATCTCTTTGCATGTTTCCCTTTCTTGCATGATATACAGAAATCTGGAAGCTGAAAATTTTTTACTGTAACGCCTTCAACCAGATTATTTTGAACCAAATGATTCATCTTTCGGGGATTGATGTGTCCCATTCTCCTGTGCCAAGAAGTGGAATCCCTCTCGGTGGCTTTAGACAAGAAACACTGAGCAGCAAACTCAGTTGTGGAGGCTTTTGACATATCCAAGACATACAAGTCGTTATATCTTGAAGCTAACATTAGAACTTTCTCCTTAGGGATAACATACTCCTTCTTCAAAATGTAGCATCTCTTATTGTCAAATACAACTTTAAAACCCTTATCTCATATTTGGGAAACTGAGAGTAAGTTGTTCTCCAGTTGTTGAACGTAGTTGACTTTATCAAACTTCACCTTCTTATTTCCCACTTCACCTTGAGTTGTGATATAGCCTCCTTTATTTCCCGTAAAAGATACATGTCCCCCTTTGATTTGTTTGACATTGAAAAAGAGAGAAAGATTCCCGGTCATGTGCCTGGATGCCCCATTATCAATAATCCAGGTGTTAATGATCGCGCTGTAGCGGACAACCTGCATAAAATAGAAAAGATTAGTTCAGGAATAGGACCCAAGCCTTTACTGGCTTGGGTTTCCCAGAGGCATCACACATTATGAACTCCACCCACTGTCCTTCGGAAGATGAAGACACACTTTTCTTCATCTTGTCCTCACTCTCAGACACACTTATTGATTTTGCTTGCCACAAACCATTTTTGTGTAAGGCTTATTTGTGATAAACAGACGACTGGTTTATAGTTTGAACCTTTGGTTTGCTTTCATCCCTAGGTGTTACCTTAGTTAACACAGCTTTGCTAGGACCTTGTCTGTGTTGCCTTTGGTATTTTGGAGGGGTATTTGATCTTGTTTTAGAAAGCCTTGGTTTATATTCATGAAAGAGTTCAATTCTTCTTCTGAGTGTCTGATAATAAGCACAATTAGGATAAATATGTCCTCGTTCACCATAACCATAATAGGATCTCCCTTCAACTAGTCTGGGAGATCTTTTGTATGGGAGAGAGTAGGATCTAGGGCTGGTCTCTTTCTTTTCTTGTTTAGGTCTCTCACCTTCTTTAACGAATTTAATTGATTTAACTTTTTGATTTCCTGTTTCTCTCAATTAAGTGAGATTTTGATGATGAATAGTTTTAGAATGAGTTCGTTCTGAAATTTTAGGTTTTGAAACATGAACTTTTGAACCCAACCCAAGAGTAGCATTGCTATTCCCATCATCCTGATTGTCAATGACAGCCTCATCTTTAGTGCCAGAACTAGATGCCTTCTGTTCAGTAACAGATTGCATAGTTTTGATTGTGGAATCTGGATCACTGACTAGAGGGGTAGTCACCACATGATTCTTGATAGGGTTATTATTAATGGGTTGACATTTGTGTTCAAAAGGATCGCATGTGGTGGTGGCACTACTTTATAACCAAACCCTCCCCCCCCCCGTTTCTCTCTTTGACTAAGTTCTGAACAATATGAGAGGAACTAGCTAGACTGTGAAGTTTTTGATTTAACGATTCAATTTCAACTTGCAAAATAGCTTTTTCTTTCTTAGTTTCCTTTATTATTGATATATAGGACTTAATGTCATTTGCTTGATTAAAGGCAACAACCTCGGTTTCCCTAAGTTGCTTTCCTAACAGATCAAGTTTTTCTTTAAAGCTGCTTTCATTTTGTTTTAACACTCTGTTAGCTTCAGTGCTTAATTTCAAATCATTTACCATACTGTCATTGTGATCTAACAACCTAGCAAATTTTAAGTCTATGCTTTCACGAAATTTATTACATTCTTCACAGGCATGTTTATCAAAAAGTTCATCTTCGGTACTTACCTGTGATGTGCTGGAGGTGTCAGCCATGAAAGCCACCTTAGATTCCTTATTAGTTTGAGATTCTATGCTCACAGCAGCCAGTTCGTCTTTAATCAAATGATCCACGACATCCATAGCTTCTTCAGCGTCTGAATTTGCATAATCAGCTATGTTTTCTCCTTCACTCGTTGAATCATCGTTAAGATCTTCTACAAAAGCAACATTAGCTTCACCACCAGAGATGAACCGAAATGTCCAGTCCTGTCCTTCATCTCCTTGAGCAACCATAGCTTTGGAATCTGGACTGGTTGAAGCCACTTTCTTTTCTTTTTCGTTATGATTCTCGTTTGAAGTGACCCTTTTCACCGCAGTTGAAGCATCTAACTTTGGTTTTATCAAAACCAAAAGTTGTGTCTTCGGTGGCAACCAGATTCTACCCCTTCTTCTTCACAAACTTCTTAGCCCTTCTAACAACACTAGCCAAAGCCCATATGATATCCATCCTTTCCAACTCTGTCTCATCGACCTGCTTATAATCTTCATCCGCAGGATGACAGTTTCCTATTTTACCAGCAACCAAACCATCATATGAGTGTACAACCGCGGCAAGAAGATCCATATGCTCCTTTGCTACTTCAATAGTACGATTTCCCAAATTCTCAGTCTTTAGCTTTGTAGTATTTAGAGTCAGGGATAATATATTGAGTTCCAGATGATCCTGATGATTCACTTTTAGAAGAACCACTTTGAGAATTTCCTGACGTGTTAGAAACAAATGTTGTTTGAAGAGGTGCACCAGATGAAACTAGTGTGGGAATAGCATTATATAATGATGGATTATGTGTGTATGACCCTTTCTTGGACTTGTATTTCATCCTTACCTCCTCCTCCCTCAACTTCAAGATAAAGTCATTGATGTCCAGAGTAGCTAGAACTTTGCTCTGTCTTAGATTAGACACAAAAGAATCCCATTAATCCGGCAGACCATCAGCAAAGCTTGCTACTTTATCCTCCATTGAGGTAGTAACACCGTGTGTATGCAGCTCACTCATCAGATGATAAAACCGATCTATGACATAATCCAAGCTCTTATTTCCCATGGATGAGAAGTTACCAAATTCCTTCTTGAGAGCTTTATCCTTCAGTGCCTTCAAGGTTGCATTACCATCGTATCTCTTTTCCAGAGCCTCCCATATCTTCTTAGATTGCTTATGTTCTGAAAACTGATGGAAGATGTCCTTAGGAATTGACTGTGTCAATAAAGCATAAGCTTTCTTCTCTACGTTGTGTGTAACCTTTTTCACTTCAATCATCCCACTTAGAGTCAGTTTAACTCCATTTGCTCCAACAGGTAAAGTATAACCAGTCTCAATTGAAGTCCATAAGTTTGGGTTAACTCTATTGAGGAAGATTTCAAACCATTGTTTCCATTGCAGGTATTCATCAAAAGTCAACAGTTTTGGTGGTTTGTTGTGATTCCCAATCTCATTTTCCAGCAATAAGAGGTTCTGAATCCTAGAGTCCTTTCCAGTAATAAAAGCGGTGTTCTGATCATCCATGTTGTCAAACTTGAAAAACATTGTATGCGAATGAGTCAATCGTGTGATTGGAGAGTGCGACTGAGTTCAATCGTATGATTGAGTTCAATCTTGCGATTGAGCGGTGCGAATGAGTTCAATCATGCGACTGAGTCTAATCGTGCAGTTGAATCGTGCGATTGGGATTCAGTCTTGCGATTGAGCCAATCGTGCGACTGAGACTGCTGAGTTTGAAAAATTCGAGACTTTTAACACTTTCAGACTCAAAAACGATCTAATAGTGAAGAATCATTTTCCATTGGTGATCCAATCAGTGAGAATGAAAACCCGATCGATCTAACAATTAAACAAACATTAAGAACGAGTAGAGATCAATCAGGAACGAACTTTGAAGTTGGATGGACGAACTGGGATGCTCTAGATGACTAAGGTATGATAATATTCGAAGTGTTATGTTTTTCCATGAATTACTGGTATTTATAAGTTGCAGTGTACAGTCGTACGACTGAGCCATTTGCATGGTTCAGTCGTGCGACTGAGTCAAGCGATTGGTTCATACGCATAACTGAACTCTACGAATGGTTCAGTAATGCGACTGAGCCAATCTTATGACTCAGTCGTGCGACTGATCCAGTCACCTGCCTCAGTCGTGCGAGTGGTCCATAAGCATGGTCCATTCGTGCGTCTGGTCTATGAGCATGGTCCATTAGCATGAATAACCACCAGACTAAGTCAAACACATTTCTAAATTATTGTTGATTCAGAACTATGAATAACTACTACAAATCTATATATAATGTTCAGTCAAGCGTGTAGTAATAAACATTATAAGAATACAATATAATCAATAGTAAATAGACATCCAAACGCATATCACATTACAATAATACCCCTTGTATTACACATATGTAAGAAATGAAAGACGTAAACATTCAAGTACAATAAACTAGGGACATCATGTATCAACACAAAGAGTGCTCACTTCCTACTGATCCGCAAGACGTATTTATCTGAGAGACTGGCAGATCTGTTTATCAAGGAGATTGTAGCTCGTCATGGTCTGCCGGTGTTATCGTGTCGGATCATGACACTCGGTGAACATCCAAATTTTAGGAAAGATTCCATGATGCGATGGGGATGAGGCTACATATTAGCACGGCTTATCATCCTTAGACGGACGGACAGTCTGAGAGGACGATCCAGACACTCGAGGATATGCTTCGAGCATGCGTGATCGATTTTGGAGGAAGTTAGGACGATCACTTACTGTTAGAAGAATTCTCGTACAACAACAACTACAATGCCAACATTAGGATGCCACCATACGAGATGCTATACGGTAGGAGGTGTAGGACGCCCGTATAATAGGGCGACGTTAGGCAGAAGGAGTTAGGAAGTGTCGAGGTGATCGAGGCTACAACAGAAAAGTTAGAAAGGATCAAAGCCTTTATGAAGGTAGCAAAGGATAGACAAAAATCATATATGGCAAAGACCAATTGAATTCAATGTGGGTGATAGAGTCGTGTTGGAGGTCTCACCTTGGAAGGGAATTATTCGGTTCAGAAAATGAGGTAAATTGAGCCCGGGGTATATAGGACCTTTCCGAATCATTGCCCTAGTAGGAGAGGTGGCCTATAGGTTAGAGCTACCAGATGAGTTAAGTGGAATTCATCCGACATTCCATGTATATCATCTGAGGAAATGTTTAGCCAACGAAGATATGGTTGTACCACTAGAGGATATCGAGGTGGATGAACGGCTCAATTATGTAGAGAAACCGGTGGCAATCATTGATCGAAAAGAGAAGAGATTAAGGAATAAAATGGTTCCACTGGTGCGTGTGCAACGGAAACACCGAAAGGGTTCTGAGTATACGTGGGAGACTGAAGAGGAGATGAGACAGCATTACCCACAGTTATTCAAAGTGTGACCGGTTTTAGGGATGAAACCTCTTTAAGGGGGGTAGACTTGTAACACCTGGAACTTTGATCAAAAGAAAAGAAAACAGAAAGTATATTGAAGGAAAAGAAAAGGGAATAAAGTGGAAGGGGTAAAGTGTAAATAGTACAAAATGTCAAATATTATAATATTTATGGGGAATGGCCGCCCATAATCACCTTTTCCATCTGCTTTTGTCGAACCAAAAAGAAGAAGAAAGAATAACAGGGTTTTCTCTCGGTTTCTAGAAGAAGAAGAAGAAGTTTTTGAGTTTAGGTAAGTAATTCATGCTTAATTGACTCAGTTTTAGTTGTGTTTTCGACTAAGAAACTGAGAGTGCATGTTCTTATGTGTTTTATGTGTTTGGGTTTGTATGTTTTGACATGCTTAGGTGTTTGAATTCGTGCATAAGGAAGTTTGGGGAAGTTTGGCTTGTTTGCTACAAAAGGTGAGTTTCTATACCCCAGTTTTATATGTTTTTTAAAGTTTTCGGGGCTGAAAATGTATGTTAAAGTTCTTCAAAACTGTTGCATGTATAACCGTATGTATTTATGCTTGTATGTTGGTGTTTTATGGTTGTGTATGCGATGTTGAGGCTTAGATGGTAGTAAGAAGCTTAGAACAGGTTGAATTGATGTTTGGGACTGAAAATTATGTTAGAAACATGTAAGTAGGTGGTCATGCACCCAAACAGGGCTCATGCACCTAATATTTTGCCTTAGAAAATTTTAAGTGAGGTCATGCGTCCAAACAGTAGCCCATGCGTCTAGAAAATGCCATAGAAATACCAAGTACATGCTCATGCACCTGAACAGTAGCTCATGCGCCTAAGTTTTTGCCAAAACACCCAAGTATAGGGGTGATGCGCCCACATAGTGTCCATGCGCCTGAAGTGGCTCATGCGTCTAAGTATTGAAACGCCTAAGTGAGGCTCATGCGCCTGCATAGTGGGAAAACGCCCAAACAGTCCTCATGCACCCGAATAGTGCCCATGCACCCTAACACTTAGAAATTTTTCTGAATTTTTGGAAAATTAGCATTTTAGGGTTTGACCCTAGTTTGACTTATGGGCTGTATTGGCCTATTTTAAGAATGAATATGTGATGGTCTATGGTTAGAGTATGTATGTTGCTATGATGAATGTATGATAGGCATATGTATGATGTGTTATCTTTTAATGGTTTTCAAAACATATGTATTATATTATAATGTACGTTAAGTATTATGTTATGACTTTACGTAGTATGATATATGTATGATGAAAGTAAAGTATAACGTAATAAAGTGAAAGATAACAACGATAAAAAGTGGAATGTAATGAAAGAAAGAATGGCTTGCAAGCAAATAGAAAGGAGGTGCACAACCATGTTTTCGTTAGCTCAACTGTGTGCGGTTTAAATAACCCGAAGGATGCATTCAGTGTCAATCATTAAGATTGACAGGACCCTTGTGGCATGCCCTAGGTGACTGGGTTAGCTTCGTGCATAATGTTTGAGGTCTAATTGTAGACCTCAGGCCCAGCATCAGCTTCGTGCATAATGTTCGGGGTATTGCACATTGGTCCAGATGAAAGGGGAGAGACGACATGCCCTAGGTGACTGGGTCAGCTTCGTGCACAATGTTCAGGGTCTAATTGTAGACCTCAGGCCCAACATTAGCTTCGTGCACAATGTTCGGTGTATTGTACATTGATCCGTATGGAAGTAAAGAATGATGAAAAGTAAGAAAAGTAAGTATGAAAGTTAAGAATGATGAAAGTATGTATATGAAAGCCAATGTTAAAGAAGAGAATGAGACGAAAGTATGTATACGATGATGAAAGATAGTAATGGAAGTATGAAAGAACGAAATAAACAATGAACATTGTTTGAATGTACGTATGTTGTGTGCTCGCATATAAAAGTAATGGATAATATTTAAGAAGTATATTTTCGTATATAAATTACCCAAGGTATTTTGACACATATAAAACTAGAACTAACTCAGCAACACTGACTTTTATACATTTTCAGATGGCAGGTAATGTTGCGGAGGATGGCACATGTGGAGGCTACTCGGCAGGGCAAGACTGGCATTCATTCACGCATGTTATTACTTTTGTTTTATAATGCAATTAACGGATGTTTTCTTTTGTAACTTAACAATGTTGTATTGCATAACAACAGTAATCTATTAATGAAATGAATGGGCTTTTGTTAATGTAATTCCGCTGCAATGTTTTATGAAATGTATATTATTATGTATGTTTAGTGCTATGAGTGACCAACTATGAGGTCTCCGGGAATGAGGCCTTATAGAAGATGTTTCAAGATCTACAGGTAACACCTCAATAGAAGATCCTAACCAAAGATTTGAGCTGAGAAGACCAAGTAAGAATACTACTTTAGTTCCAATTGTAACTAACCCTGCAGGTGAAGCTCCTATCAGCATAACAATGACAAATCAAGCTGATCAATCTGAAGTGCCTGAAAATTCCAACTCAGAGACCCAAAACACAAATGAAGGAACTTCAAATATAGGAGAACATGGTAGTGTTGACAGTGATCAAGAATTTCTTGATGCTGACAACCACTCCAGTAAAGACAACATCAATGATGTCACATACTCTTTGGATTAGCTTGTCTTGATAAGTGTGTTGATGTGGTGGGAAACACTTCATTGCCAGATCTAAACTTCTCAAATTTAGATCTGTCTAATAAACTTGTTATGATTCCTCAACTTAGGAACCACAAGTCACACCATGCCACAAACATTATTGGAGATGTTAACAAAGGAGTGGGAATAAGAGGACAAACCCATGACAAATATGTTTGTCTATACTCTTGCTTCTTGTCCTAGATAGATCCAAAGAAAGTTGATGAGGCTTTAAAGGATGGAAGTCGGGTTGAATCAATGCACTTCAATTCAAAAGGCAAAAGGTTTGGAGCATGTGCCCTCTTCCTCAAGGGAAGACTATCATAGGAACCAAATGGGTGTTTAGGAATAACAAAGATGATAGAGGACTTGTCATCAAGAATAAGGCAAGACTGATTGTTCAAGGGTACACACAAGAAGAAGGAAGTGATCACACTGATGTCTTTGCTCCAGTAGTAAGACTTAAAGTTGTTAGGATATTCCTAGCATTTGCTGCATCCAAGGACTTCAAGGTCTACTAACTTGATGTCAAGTGTGCATTTTTATATGGGGTGATTGATGAAGAGGTGTATTGCAAACAACCACCTAGCTTTACAGACCCAGATCATCCTGATTATGTCTGCAAGCTTGATAAAGCTCTTTATAGGCTGCACCAAGCTCCAAGGAAGTAGTATAAGACACTATCTCAGTATCTCTATCAGCATGACTACAAGAGGGGTACTATAGATGAAACTCTCTTCATCAAAGGAACAGGGAATGACTTGATGTTGGTTCAATTATATCTAGATGACATCATCTTTGGGTCAACTAATCCAAAGCTCTGCAAAAACTTTAAGAAGCTGATGAAGAATAGATTTGAAATGAGTGCCATGGGGGAACTTAATTTCTTTCTAGGAATTCAAGTGAAGCAAGTTGATAATGATATCTTCATAAGTCAGTCAAAGTATGTACAGGACATACCTACAAGATTCAACATGACTGAATGTAAGGTTGCAAAGACATCCATAGCCAGAAACCACTCCCTTGGACCTGATCTTGAGGGGAAGTATGTAGATGAACATATTTACAGGACTGTGATTGAATCTCTCATGTATCTTACAGCCAGCAGGCTGGATATCATGTTTGCTATATGCATATGTCCAAGATATCAAGCTAACCTCAAGATGACACACCTGGTTGATATCAAAAGAATTCTTAGATATCTCAAAGGTGCCCCTAAACTAGGCCTTTGGTATCTAATGAATTATGACTTTATTCTGTATGCCTATGCAGATAGTGACTATGGTGGCTGCAACATGACTGCAAAGTCCATATTTGGGGGATGCCAATTCCTTGGTGGAAGGATAGTCTCATGGCAATTCAAGAAACAATCATGTGTATCTGCATCAACTACTGAAGCTGAATACATTGTTGTTGCAAGCTACTGTGCTCAAGTACTTTGGATTCAGAATCAGATGTTGGACTATGGATACAACTTCAAAGAGACTCCCATCCACATAGACAACAACAGTGCTATGTCTATTACAGAAAATCCTATGCATTACTCAAGGACAAAGCACATCAACATCAGGTATCATTTAATTAGAGATAATCATGAAAAAGGATTGATAAATCTAATCAATGTTAACACAAATGAACAATATACTAATCTGTTCACAAAGGCTTTGATGGACAGAGATTTAAATATCTTATATCAGCTATTGGGATGATTAATCTTGAATAGATTTTCTTAAAGCTTAATCTATATTATTTTCAAAAGGAAGTGTGTGTCCTAAGTTCTCTAATTTATCACCTACATAAGCCTAGTTTATCTTGGGAGAAATCTTTTTCAAATGATATTTCTTAGCATTTTGAAAAATTACCAAATGTGTTTTCTTTCAGAATATATTAACATTGCATTCGGAAGAATTTTAAGTCTTTAAATCACATAAGTACTTAAAAACGATTTAGCTTTGGAAGAAATGCAATATTTCTTCCGAAGCCGAAAATATGCTTCTAAGTGCTTATGTGTATTTAAAGAACAAATTTCTTTCGAAAGCAATTATTTCTGAAACCAAATACTCTTTGGAAGAGAAAATGCTACAAGTAATTTTTCTTCCGATGCCATTTTTCACTAAGCTTAGGAATATATTCCAAAGTCAAAATTTGGCTTCGAAAGTTTTTCACAAAACTTTCGAATACAAATTACTTTTGGAAGATTTTCAACTTTCAAGAAAATGACCTTTTTGACCACTTTATCAGAGGTAGGACCGACATTCGGACTTCAAAGTTAATCCTTTTGCATTAACTTTGTCTCAAGTCCATTTCATATAAATATACCGAATAGTTCCCCCCTCTTTCACTATCTTCTTCATCTGTAACCTTTCTAAACCTAAATTCCCAATCACCAGGTTTTTTCTTACCTTTTTTCACCTTAAAACTATCACAAATGGCTAACCTTGACCATAGAAACCAACCAGATTTCTCCATGCAGCTTCACAGGCAACACAATCAAGTTATTGTGTTAAACTCTGAGAAAGATCCAAGTTTCTTAGAGGTTTGTCGCTTTCTGTCTCTATCCAACTACTTCACCTCCCTCACCATTGATCCTCCATTCTATGAGGATCAACTTTTGGAATTCTGAAGGACCTGCCAAGAGGTCACCATGGACGAGGAGAAGGCACTGTCTGCCACGGTATAGGGGAGGACAATCTTCATCATTCTAGCTTCTATAAACTCTTATCTACAACTAGATGATGCAGAAGGTGAATTGTCCTTTCCAAAATATGTTGTAAACCACTCTTTTGAGCAGATAGGCTATAAAGGTGACTTCTCAGTCAGAACCTTCAAGAAAGGGAAGGTTTTCTCTCAGTGGAAGTACCTCCTCCATGTTATTATCCACATCTTGCTAACAAGCATGGAGGTTGGGACCAAATTCTAGAAGATCTCTCTTTCATAATCCATGAGATGGTTCATGGGGTCAAGTTCAGGTATTCACAATTTGTGTACAATAATTTGCTTGTAAACTTGGACTCCTTAGAATATTATATGTTCCCTAGATATGTACTGGATATTCTTAACTATGAACTAGGCTCACAGTTAAGGGGAACAGGTAATGTTCTAAATTAGGACAGATGAAGCCCGGCATCTTTAAGACAGTGAGAAAGCCAATTGTTGGTTTCCCAGGGGTAAAAACAGCCCTGGTCCCAAAAATGTTAGAGCTCATTGCTCAAGGTGACAACCTAGTAGCACCAGCTAGTGTTGAACCCACACCTTTCACTTTAAGACCACCCATATAGCCTCAAATAACCCTCACCTACCAAAGAAGATCCAAACGAACCCCTGAATAGCTTATTCAACTGTGCAGGTCCCCCATATCACTACCCATACAGGAGAAAGTGGACACTGGAGCTCCCACTTCTCCTAAGGAGAAAACCACTCCCATCTTATAAATGATCAGTCCTAAGGTTCCTCATGCTAAGACTGATGAGCTCATCACCCAAGAAGCCTTAAGCCTTTACGCAGAGCCTCAACACTCTAGGTTGATGAGCCCGTCCCTAGCCTTTAGATCTAAACCAGCCAATGCCCAACCTTGACTTCTACGATGATGAGGATATGACACTCAGTGCATACCATGAATCTAGCTTCTCTTTCCCTGCTCAAAGAGAGATGTGTATTCTTGATTCACCTATATCTAGCCCACATCATCCACCCCCTACTGAGGTGGATCTTCTTGAACCTGTTAAGGAGATCCATATGAAAGAGGCTCTCACTTCTAAAAGTGATTACATCATTAAGACCTCAACCATGTCAACCCATCCCATTAACACTTCAACTGAAGTTGTCAGTGAGCAGGGGAAAACTAGCAGCCAAGAATAACAA
>BJCO01638478.1:0-21756 GCA_018326465.1 Flaveria floridana | reverse complement strand
AGACTTTGTTCTTCAGACTTTGTCATAACAGCTGAAGCTGGAGCTAAGATGCTCTCGAGCTTGACATTCAAGCAAGAGAACACAATAGCTGATGAGAGTCTTCAGATGCTCTCTGACATTCAGGCAAGAGAACACAATAGCTGATGAGAGTCTTCAGATGTTCTCGAGTCTGACATTCAAGCAAGAGAGCACTGTAACTGATGGAAGTCTTCAGCAGTTGTTGTAGTGGCATGTGGGACTTAGAGGTTTTCCTGATCTTGGCTCATTGGTTCTTTTGGTCCAACACCTAACTTACTCCCAGCAGCAACCAAGTTATTCTGGTCCATACATCACTTTCCCTGAAACAACAAAGTTTGAACAGGCTCAATCAAGTCCTTTCCCGGATAATTATGCCTTTTTAACATGAAATGAACATTCTAGTGACTTTCAATTCTGCTTTGAAGCTCTAGAATGCTTCAGCCCAGATGATGTTGAATACATGTGTTGGATTCTTTATGCCCAAGACACATAGAACATTGATGTGGTTAGTACGTTATGATCCAAGTTAGGTCATACCCAATAACAAGCCTAGCAAACACCAATATATATTTAATTGATGATATGATCATGCAGTTAAATAATTACACCAATTTGGAAAAGTGGGTTTTCTAAATAAGTCGCATTTGAGATAGAACAACTTATAGGGATATTTTGTTCATGGGTATTATTTGTAATGTTATTTAAATTGGTTAAATAACATCAAGTAATAAAAGTGTGTGTATGAGTTATAAAATTGAAAGGTTAATTTCATAACTCAACAAGTGACTAGTTAAATTAAAATGGTTAATAAAACTTGGGGGGGAAACCCCTTTTGAAATACCATTTTCGGCCTCCCCCTTTTATGGGGTTGGTTCATTTTATGCCTTGGAACAAGAAACTCTTGATACACACACACTCAACCTTCTCTCTCTCATACATGCAAAGGACCAAGAAGAACAAACTCTCTCTATTTTCTTGAAGAAGTTCAAGGCTGAAAATCGGTTTTGCAGCTCTTCTTGGGTCGTTTTGGTGTACAAATCCTAGCAAGAAAGGTCTTTGCTTGATGCTTGTGGGTATGGAAGCTTGAGGACACTTCTCCTTGGTGCTTTGGTCGTTCAAGAACATCATCAACTTCATCATAACTTCTGTTTTTCAGCAGCTCCTAAAAGGTAGATTCATGGTTCATGGTTTGGTTGTTTTTCATTCTTGATAGCTAGTTTATTCACATATATTTGATCCTATGTTCTTGGGTTTGTTGATGTTACATTATATGCCTTAATTTTCAGATTACAAAACATAATTTTAAAGTTTTATTCCGCTGCGTTTTTTCATGTTTAAATGGTTAAACTACTTTGATAATGAGTCTAACAAACCCAACAACATGGACATAGTCCAACAAATGGATCTACTGACTTATAAAGCAAAGAAGTTATTTAAAAGAACTGGAAGGCAGTTCCCTCAAAACCCAACCAATAGCAAATTCGGGTTTGACAAAAGCAAGGCCAAGTACTACAACTGTAATCAACTTGGTCATTTTCCCAAGGAATACAGAGCTCCAAAATCCAATCCAGGAGCCACTCAAGCCTCCACATCTTCTGCCACACATAAAGTTGCTTCAACTGAACAACAAACTGCTGCCGTCGCTTAGGAAGTTGACTGGAGCTTCATGGTGCAAGAAGTGACTCCTGGTCAAGCATAATGGCTGGAACTGATGATAGCAAGGTATATGAACATCTTTGTATTCTAGATTGTATTACTAAAGTCAAACTGTATCAGGACTATAACATGGAAATCAAATCTGATATTGAGTCCTTAAACATCTTAAAATCTGATTTTAAAAGGGCAGAATCTGATTATAAAATGAAAATCGAAGAGTTAGATAGAACTGTGTCCTCTTTAAAGCATGAACAAACCAATTATAGGACTCAAATCAAAATTTTAATTTCCAAGTTAACTAAGGCTAAAGCCCAGCTAGTCATATTTAAGGCTAAAGCAAAGAAGTATGCTATTGAAGAGCATAACTTCCTAACCATTCTTGCATCATCCTCCTACTCAAAATTATGTTATCAAAACAAAAGTGGGTTGGGAACCAATGAAATTGCTCCACCATATTCTTAGGAGTCTATAAGACAACCAAGATGTGAACTGAAGAGCAAGAGGTTCCATCTGCTGACCCCCTATCTTATGAGAGGAAGAATGATGCAAAAATAAAGACCAATACAGGAAAGGATCAGGTAGTAACTCGATCCTCACCTGTAATGAACAACCCCTAACCACCAAAGCCAGAAGAAACAAAGCCAAGGCAGTCAGGAAAACTGCCAAGAAAGTAGCTGAGTCCAAGACGAAGATAGACCCAAAGCAAAAGGCGGTGTTTATCTCATCAGGATTCCAGGTGGTTGGAACATCTGATCTAGGAAAGGAATGCAGTACCAGCACTCCTATCTAGATGAAGGATCAGAAACTGAAGGGGAAGACTATTGAGAAATGCAAGAAACAACAGTCCGTACACCCCATGAAAAGTAACATTGCATGCATAATGTGTGGTCTGCACAACCACATAGCTAAATATTGTTACCACAATCCTGCAAGCACACATTATGCAAATAATGTTAAGAAGGAAGAAGTCAAGGAAGGTTTCACATTTGGACCTTATCACATGGTTTGAATGTTGAGAAAAGGAAAATTTACTTCTGAAGCCTAATTGCTTTCAGAAGAAAATTTCTTCCGAAAGAAAAACAGCTTCAAAAGTAAAGTCAAAGAAAATTCCAAAGAACAAGAGAATTCCTTTGAAACCTTTCGAAGAGAAGACTACTTCGGAAGAACAGGTTTTGAAAGCTTCTTCCGAAAAGAAAGAAGCTTCAGAAGAAAGCTATGCTGCTCAAGCTTCATTAAGCTCCATCAAGCTAATCCTTGCTGGTCAACCAAAGGATGGAATAAAAGATCAAAGAAGATGTTGCAGCCCTAACCTCTTCTTCCAAAACCATAATTGAACCCTCCATGTGTACATTTTGGTTCAATTCTGTCATCCATATTAGAAGAACCCAAGACCAACAAGGCTTGGGTTTCCAATAGCAACTAACTTTTTCACCTTATACGTAGGGACATACACTTGACAAAAATGGAAATATATGGATTGTGGACAGTGGATGCTCAAGGCATATGACAGGTAACAAATCTCTTCTTTAACAATTTCAACATTTTAATGGAGGATCTGTTTAGTTTGGAGGTGAAACTGGAGGATACATTTCTGGAAGGGGAAGTGTATCCAATGGTAAGTTAAAAATTGACAAAGTAAACTTTGTCAAACAGCTTGAACACAACCTATTAAGTTTTTCTCAATTCTGTGACCAAAAGCACCACATGCTTTTCACAGAACATGAGTGCATTATCCTTAAACCTGGGCTGATAATTCCTCAGGAATTGGTGCTTCTAAAATCTCATAGGAAAGGGGATATGTACAAGCTTGATATGAAAAATGCTTCCTCACTGGGTGAAGTATCATGCTTTCTTTCCAAAGCTAACGGTGATGAGTCAACTCTATGGCATAAGAGAGTGTGCCATGTTAATTTTAAGACCATGAACAAGCTGGTCAAAAATAACTTGGTATATGGTGTGCCTAAAAAGGAATTTATTTGCAAGGATAATTATGTTGCTTGCCTGAAAGGGAAACAACACAAGGTTCCTCATAAATCCAAAGAAGTGAACTCTATCACCACTCCATTACACTTGTTACACATGGATCTCTTTGGTCCTACAAGTATAATGAGCATTGGAAGGAAATCATATTGCCGTATGATTATTGATGACTTTACTAGATATACATGGGTTTTCTAAACTGCTGAAATTTTAAAATCTTTTATTCTTAAAATTGAGAACGAGATAGATCATAAGGTAAAAATTTTAAGAAGTGACCAAGAGACTGAGTTTAAGAATCAAGTTCTTGACTCATTCTATAACTCTAAGGGGATCACCAGACAATATAGTGCTCCAAGAATTTCTCAACAAAATGGTGTTGCTGAGAGGAGAAATAGGACACCTATTGAGGCTGCTAGGAATATGTTGGTTGATTCAAAGTTGCCTCTAACATTCCGGGCAGAGGCAGTCAGCATTGCATGCTATGTGCAGAACAAAGTTCTTATAGTTAAGCCCCATGGAAAAACCCCTCATGAGCTATGGAACAAGAGACCATCATTCATTGGTTTTCTTAGGTCCTTTGGTAGCAGGCGTACCATACTTAACACAAAGGACAATTTATAAAAATTTGCTGAAAAGTCAGATGATGCTTTCTTTGTTGGATACTCTTCAAGCTCCAAAGCTTATAAAGTATACAACATTAAGAATCAACAATTTGAGGAATCATCCAATATTGTTGTTAACGAGCACACTCCTTGTGTTAAAGAGAATGC
This sequence comes from Flaveria floridana, assembly GCA_018326465.1. Lineage (NCBI taxonomy): Eukaryota > Viridiplantae > Streptophyta > Magnoliopsida > Asterales > Asteraceae > Flaveria > Flaveria floridana. Next base: position 17,332 of record BJCO01638478.1, on the reverse strand, counting down.
CCCTGAATATATCTTAAATTTAGAATTGATTCCCAACTATTCTAAACCTTCTTATGAGATTGCTTCAGTTGGAATAGGTGGACAAACTTATTCCTATGAAGATTAAATGTTTCAGTTGCCAAGGCCTCTTCCAAGATCTCCAAGAAGACATGAAGATCAAGCTCCCATAGCTGGTAATCCGGAGAGTCTCACCATCTCTAGAACCAATGGAGCATCAACAAGTTGTCAGCCAAATGAGCCCCAAACTTCACCAACTGGCAACTTTAGTGGTCAACACCAAGCTGATGAAGACAGTGACATGGAGGAACATGAAACTGTTGACCCTGCTTCATAGCAACTCATAACTGATGTTGTTACGCATTCATTGAATCAGTCCTCATTGAATGAATGTCAAACAGCAGCTAGTGGTGGTATTCATAATCCTGAGCAAAACATCTCTAACTTGGATCTATCTATGCAACTAGATGTGATTCCTAGGCTCAGGATCCATAACATCCACCCAGCTAAGAACATTATTGGGGATGTCTCACAGGGTGTAAAGACAAGGAGTCAAGCCCATCAAGGGAATGTCTGCTTATATTCATGCTTTCTCTCTCAAATTGAGCCCAAGAAAATGGAAGAAGCCTTAAAGGACAATAATTGGGTTGAAACAATGAAAGAGGAATTGCTTCAATTCAAAAGGCAGAAGGTGTGGAACTTATGTCCACTACCACAAGGCCAAGTCCCTATAGGCACCAAATAGGTATACAGGAACAAGAAGGATGAAAGAGGTTTGATCATCAAGAACAAGGCCAGACTTGTTATTCAAGGGTACACATAAGAGAAAGGAATTGACTACACAGATGTCTTTGCACCTGTTGCAAGACTTAAGACTGTTAGGATCTTCCTTGGTTTTGCAGCATCCAAGAACTTCACTGGATACCAGCTTGATGTGAAATGTGCATTCGTGTATGGGGATATCAACAGAGAAGTCTATGTGTGCCAGCCACCTGGATTTGAAGATCCACAATATCCCAACTATGTGTGCAAATTGGACAAGGCACTCTGGCCTACACCAAGCACCTAGGCTGTGGTATGAGACTTTGTCTCAATTCCTATTGAAGAATGGCTATACCAGAGGCACCATAGGCAAGACATTGTTTATAAAGAGGTCTGTAAAGGACATGTTGCTCGTACAAGTCTATGTGGATGATATCATATTTGGTTCTTCAAATGATCAAATGTGTAAGGACTTTGAGAGCACCATGAGGAAGAAGTTTGAGATGAGTTCTATGGGAAAGATGGACTTCTTTCTTGGAATTCAAGTAAAGCAGATGAAAGAAGGGTTTTTCATCAGTCAATCTAAGTATGTCAAGGACATCTTAAATAGATTTGAAATGAGTGATTATAAGCCAGCCAAGACACCTATAGCCAGGAATCATAATCTTTGTCCTGATTCTGAGGGGGGGATAGTAATCAGCACCAGTACAGGGCAATTATTAGATCTCTGATGTGTTTAACTGCAAGCAGACCTGATATCATGTTTGCAACTTGCATCTGTGCAAGATATCAAGCTGCTCCTAAGGTGTCTCACCTGGTTGCTGTCAAAAGGATTCTTAGATACCTCAAGGTAGCTCCTAAACTAGGACTCTGGTATCATAAGAACAAGGATTTCAACCTCTATGGTTATACTAACAGTGACTATGGTGGCTGCAATATCAACAAAAAATCAACATCAGGAGGATGTCAATTTCTTGGTGGAAGGATCATTTCATGGCAATGCAAGAAGAAATCTTGTGTCTCTACATCAACTGCTGAAGCTGAATACATTGCTGCTACCAGCTGCTATGCTCAACTTTTGTGGATTCAGAATCAGATGATAGACTACGGATTCAACTTTATGGAAACTCCTATCCACATAGACAACAAGAATGCCATTTCCATCATAGAGAATCAAGTGAAGCACTCAAAGACCAAGCATATTGACATAAGTATCATTTAATCCGAGATATTCAAGAGAAGAATCTCATAAAATTAGTTAAGGTTGATTCAAATGAACAATATGCTGACTTGTTCACAAAGGCATTTGATGAACAAAGATTTAAATATTTAGTTACAGCTATTGGGATGATCAACCTTGACTAGATCTCTTTTGAAAACCTTTTTAAATATGCCATGGCCTTTTTGTCTAACAATTACAATCTAAGCCCTATTACAGAAATTTTCTTCAAAACTTTCTAAGAAAAAAATTCTTCCGAAGAGAAATTACCTACGAAAGAAGATTTTCTCAGTCTTCCGTAGGTAAATTACTCCATGTGTTTCTTCTTCCGCAGGTAAATTACTCCATGTGTTTCTTCTTCCGCAGAAGCTTTTGGCCTCGGAAGAATTTTTTATCAAGTATCAAAATAGCTTTTGAAGCTTATTAACTTCTTTCTCTTGAAAAACAATGTTACTCTCGGAAGCAAATTTGTCTTAAGACTATATTTTCCTTTAGAAGTAAAATTTGCTTCGAAAGAAACACTTAAAGGGAAACACTTACCCTCCGAAAGACATTTAACCTTCGGAAGAAAATTAACTGTAACGGATATCTTTTGGGCCCCACTCTATAAAAAGGTAAAAGATTTGGTCAGTAAAAGAAGATGTCGTTGAATTATTTAAATGGATTTATCTTGCCACCTAATCTTATCGAAACCTAAGACATCTTGTCAACATCATTACCCCTTATCCGATAAGATTTTGCCTCCATTTATATATAACCTCCAACCATCTCTCTCCTTCCTTACCGTTACAAAACTTTCTACCAACGATTTATAGAGATAACTCCTAAATTTCCCCCACTATCCTTCGTCTTCTTTAACACTTCCTCCAATCAACCAGGTACTCAGAAACCATGGCCCTCAATCCCTAACACAACCAGGTCGCGATCCTTGATTCCACAAAGGATGTCGACTATGCCCTAATCATCCAGTTCCTCAACCAATCAACATACTTCACCGCCCTCACCGTGAAACCCCTCGTTTACTCCAACCACATGGCCGATTTTTGGTCAAATGCAAGGAGTGAAACTCACAATAACCAGAGGGTTATTCGGTCGATGATATGCGGCTAGGAGTTGATCATTAGTGAGACCACCATCCGGGAGCATCTGGAGCTCCATGATGCGGGCACCCCCATTGATTTCCCAAACTCGGATTTAGCAGACTCTTATCTCCAAATAGGCTACAGAGGTGATGTGCACAAGTCTACCGTCTATAAGTACAATTTTTCTTATAACTGGAAGTTCCTGCTACACATTATTCTTCATTGCCTATCGAACAAATCCGGGGGACGGGATCAAATCCCAATGATTTGGGGTGCCTGGTCCATGGAATGGTGAGGAACCTTCGGTTCAACTACTCACAGTTTGTGCTGCTGAATCTCATCAACAATATCAGCCGGGATTCCTTCTACATGTATCCTAGGTACATACAGCACATCATCAACTATGAACTGGACCAAGACAAGCTTCAATTTTCCCACACTCTTTCGGTTCCTCAGATGAAACCTACAATCTTCAAAACTTTGAAGAAGATTTCAGCCTATTTCATTACAAGATTCACTAATCTTCTTCCAATTATGTTTGAGCCAATGGCTCGTGGTGACAACCCTGCAGGCCGAGTAGGTGATGAACTCCCACCAGATTCACTTGTTATCCACCATCCCATACAGTTTACTTACCACAGACGCCCCAAATGAACCCTTGATCAATCTACTCCGATTGATCAAGTCCCCTCTGTTCAATCTAAAAAGACTAGAGTGGAAACATGGACTCCCACTTAGCCTGAGGTCCTACCATCCTTTACAATAGACCTCAATGTCATGGTTAAGTCTCCTCATTCTCAACCAGACGAGACCACAAACCTATCCTTAAGCGCTCAGGGTGAGTCACAATGCTACCCTGAGCAGCCTAAAAGGGACAGCCACATAATGGAATCCATTGCTTATGCAAGGGAATTCTTAGGTTATGACCAAGGTCCAGGGTCAATAGATATCCATGATACATCCTTTCTTGACCTTCTTACCTGACCTGATAAGGATATCATACTCCATAAGGGTAGTGATGTTGATCCATATCACCACTCTCAAGATCACAGAGCCCTTTGGAGCCTCTGATATTCAGCCCGAAACCAGTACTGAGGTGAGACCCAAAGATGTGGAGGGGACTCATATGGATAAAGCTACCACTACTGAGAGTGCTTCATTAGCCTCTCAAGACAGTGGTAACATCAGTCCGCCTTTATCCACTGCAACTTTGCATCTCAATGTTTCCAAAGGAGACATTGAATTGCAGAGGAACACTGGGTGCCAAGAAACCACAAACAGTGGTGCGGAGGAACATACTAGGTATGTTATCCCATCTCCCTATGATTCCTCACAAGAGGATGAGGGTAGTCTATAACACACCATTGAGTATCTACTCTCCAAAATCTCAAACCTTGAATCCAAGGTTCAGATTTTGGAAAGTAGATCTGCCACTCAGCAACTTGAGATTAACACTCTCAAGGCCCAACAAGCTGAGACATAGATTGAGGTCTGTTAGGCATGTACATACTCATGTCTCTACAAGCTCTTCCTCAAGCTCATCTGACTCTCAAGTTGATGCTACCAAAAAGGGGAGAGTGTGCAGGGACAAAGATCTGATGAGGAGATATCTGCTCACTCTTTAGAGCAGATATCAACTCAGGAGGAGATGTCTGTTCACTCTTTGATATAGGCATCAACTCCCATGGAGCCCAACATAGCCATTACCTATCCTTTTGGAGCCACTTCTTCACACATAACTATCACTGCACCTATCTTTCCCCCACCTTCTTTAGTTCAAATGGACTCTAGGATTCTCATCAATTTCTTTAATTTCTTAAACCAGTTTCTGATGAGATCCTTATTTGAATATCCCCTACCTGATGTTACTTTGACCTACTTTGGAGCTGAGGAGCTTCAAAGGTTAACTGCACCTCCTACCTCTGGGAAAGATGTTGGTCAACCTAATGGGAGTGTGGAACCTGAGATTCACTTTGAGGAGAAAACATAAACTGATGGCCCAGCATCTGACTTAGAAGGGCAGGAAGTGCAGTTGCTTTCGAAGCTTTGGAAGTTACTTCCAAAGTGGAGGTTAAAACTTCCGAAGCAGGTTTATCATTTACTTCCGAAGTGGGTTTATCATTTACTTCCGAAGCCACTAAGGCTACTTCCAAAGCTAAGGAAGCTTCTTCTGAAGTTGAGATTGAGGCTGAGGAAGTAATAGTAAATTTATCCACTATCATTTCTACTATGCCACCAACTCAATCTCCACCCAGCCAACCCGAACCCTTCAAGCTAGAGTCTCCAAAAGCTTTCAGCTTCCTTTGACCAAAATGGAAAGAGAAAGATGATAGCTGAAGAGCTTGAGGAGGAGGAAAGGTTGACCAAACTCAAAAATAAAGGACAACCTATCCCTGAAAAGCTATTGCTGCCAGTAGAAAGGCATCAATAGCTGCTCAAGAGCAGATTGATAATCAAAGAAGAGTGGAGATCATAGACAGGCTCATCAGTTTGGGAGTAAAGAGTGAAGAAATGCTCTTACTTCTATATGATGAGCTTGTAAAACTAGAAAAAGTAACCTTGCTGCTGAATGAAAGAAAGGAAGTAGTAAGTTTGGCTAAGGAAGAAGAAAGGAGGAGGAAGAAGGAGGAGGATGGGGAAAAGGCAAAAGCCAGGGAAAGAGTAGAGAAAATAGCCTTTCTCTACTCTAGGGGATTCAAGGAAGAAGAGCTGGCCCCTCATGACTTAGACGCTATCTTGTTCTTTTTCAAACAAGAACAAGAAAAGATTATGAAGGAGAGAAAGAGGGCAGCCAGAGAAAAGTTGAAAGAGAAGAAGAGGAAGGAGGAGGAGGCTAAGAAAGCTGCTGCCAAAAGGGCTGAGGATAAGGAATGGATGAAATCCTACCTCAAAGCCCATGGCTTCTCAGCCAGGCAGGTTGCCTCCATTATAGAAAAGAATCTCCAATGACATATCTGCGAGATCAAGGCTGATATTCATTTTGGGATCTGGCAGAAGGTGCCTTGGAAACAAGCAGTTAGAGTCCCAAAACCAAAACCATCACCTAAACCTAAACCTACCCTTACACTAAGACAAACACCCTTACCTCAAACTACTGAACCACTTACACCTTTCCCTATCCCTTTCCTTATAAAACCTGAACCCACTAATGAACCCTATACCCCAGAACCAACCCCTTCAACCACCTCAAAACCTAAACCAACTATCTCATCACCACCACCACTATCACCACCTGTCCTAAAATCTAAAACCAAACCCAAAACAAAACTATCACCTAAACCCGAATCTTAACTCAAGCCAAACCTTCAACCCAACCATCCTCTCAACCATCCAGGCCCCTGACCGTGAAAGAGTATGAGGAAATCCAAGAAAGGCTAACCACTGCACAAGGTTAAGTTCCATCTCTTGGGAAGACAAGCTGATAAAATTAAAATACATTGAAAATGCTATCAGCCTTCTTTCAAGAGAAGCTTTCCTTGAACTTCCCATTGGAACCCTGGACCAGGCTCTCATCCTTCTTACTCTAAACAAAAGTGTCTTATTTAACAAAGAGAAGAAGCTAAATAGGAAACTAGTGATTCTACTGGACCCTAGGAAGGTAGATGACTTCCCTACCACTCCCTAAGTTCCTAGAAGCTCATAGTCCAGTGGAGGTTTGATGAACATTCAGGAAGTTTCAGGTTGGTGAGAGAGAATGGTATGATCAACATATGGGACACAGACCAACTGCTACACAGTAGTAGATTTGATCTTGCTGAGCTAGCAGACATACCACTCTCCAATCCCTCCAATCCTCTTATTGCATCTCTCACCATAGATCACATAAGCAACATGAGAAAAGCAGAGGTGAAGAAAAGAGAAAAGGCAATAAAGGAGGCAGCTTTTATCAAAGGTAAAACATTTCTACAAATGGTCCAAGGACCTTCCTTTGAGCCTATAGTTAGAAGGGTGTATGACTCCAACACCCATTAACTAACTCTTTATAGGAGGGATTACCACCGAATTCATGTTATCCAAAGTAACTGACTTGATCTGTTATCAAAGGAAGAACTGAATCAAATCCTCACTATTGCCATAGAAGAAAATAAAGAAAAGAGTGCAAACTTTCTGACATTGGTGAGGGGAACTCTGAAGAAGAAGGATAAGTGAATGTTCTAGTAGCATCAGCCTAGGGGGAGTTTGTTAGGTCTGATAAGGCTGGTGCAACCAAAACAAACACTTAACTTGATTTTGGTACAATTTATGAAGGACTTCCAAAGACAAAGCTGCATTTCCAAAGATAAGTCCATCACCTTCCGAATCCAAGACTAGAAGAACTTTCGAAGAGAAACTTAGTCTTCCAAGACTAAGTTTACTCTTCTGAAGCATAAAGAAGATAAAGACAAGAAGCAGCTGATTCGAAGGAGTTGTTCCTTCCGAAGTCAAAGTAGCTTCGGTAGTTTACTCACCTTCGGAAGTAACAACTGTGAAGAGTGGATAAAGTAAGGTGTCTGTTAGTCAACTGCTACACTAATAAACTGCATGGAACTTCTCCATGTGGGTATGTTTGACCTTACTTTATCCACTGCTCATCCATCATAGATTAGTACACTTACCAACCTAAGTTGGTGACAAAAGGTAAGTCATGGGCTTGTCATAACTACCTAATACTATGATAATCCTTTATCTTAGTTTACATACTTCTAGCATCTGTTGTATTTTGTCTATTTGTATTTTCCAGCAAGTTTTCCAAGTATAAACGGCAATAGATAGTAGTATATATAGTTCTCATTGTAAGCTCATAAGAGCATGCTTGTAAGAGTCATGTAAACTTTGAGTTGAGAACTAATATATACAAGTATCTTGAAAAACCTTTTCTTGTGTTTTGCTTACTTAGTATATTATTATCAACTCTTAGAAGATTCTGCTTCATCGTTTGAGTGAAACTTAGTGAGTTTAAGAGAGAACCATTATGTTAAGTGACTTGTATTGATCCTGCAGTAAGCAATACAGTCGATTGCTTTTCAATCGATGTCCATCTTCTCTAAGTTTTCATCTGAGTAGTCTTCAACAGCCTTTTCAATCATGGCACCATTACAAGTTGGTGATGCCACCTTTGGCTTGTATAGCCATGGTTGATAGGTCTCTACATTCGATTGTCCTGATACTTGATGAAACCTTCAATACATTGACACCAGCTTCTAAAATTATCAGGAGTGATAATAGAAGCCTTAGTCATGGTTCCCACCTCAGTCTCAAAGTATTTTAATGAGGGCTATTTGAGTAGAGTGGGTGAGTGTGAAGAAACAATAATGATTTAGGATGGTTAGATCTCATAATTAAGAGCCTAAGAAGCTCTGATACCAATTGAAGGATCAGTGTTTGTCTCTCAACATAATATTTTCCTCACAAACTCACTATCTCACTTGGTTGATGAATAAGAATTTCTAATTAAATTGATAATAATATACTAAGTTAATGAATACAAGAAATGGTTTTTTAAGATACTTATATATATTACTTCTCAACTAAATATTACAAGACTCTTACAAGCATATCTGAATGAGTTACATTGAGAAACTATATATACTACTATCTATAGCCGGTTATACTTAGATAACCAACTGGAACCTGCAACTAAACAAATACTACATTGCTACAAGTAAGGTATCTAAGATAAAATGCTATCTTAGATTAGTTAGTCATGACATGTCCATAACTTACCTTTTGTCACCAACTAAGGTTGGTAACTGTACTAACTGATAAAAGGTGAATATTAGAATAAAGTATGGTCAACTACATGGGCATGGGAAAGCGCTATGCAGTGTATCAGAGTTAGCAGCATGTGTCGGTCGGACCATACTTTTATCCACTGATTCATAGTTAGTTCTTCCAAAGGTTAAATGGCTTCGGAAGCATAAGTTCTTCCGAAACCATTTATACTTCAGAAGAAATACTTTTATCCACTGATTCATAGTTAGTTCTTCCAAAGGTTAAATGGCTTCGGAAGCATAAGTTCTTCCGAAACCATTTATACTTCAGAAGAAATAACTTCTTCCGAGACTTTTGTAAGTCTTCATGACTTTGTCCTTTAGAAGACTTTGTCTTGAATCTTCTAAGTGTTTAACTTTGGATAGAGAACTACTTAGTCTCGGAAGACTGAGTTTTTCCTTCGGAAGTTCTTCATCCTTAAGCTTCGAAAGATCTTCAATATAGCTTCGAAAGTGCATCTTTGTCTTCGAAAGTCTTTATTCAGTTGCACTCAAATCTTCTAAGTGTAGTTTTGGTTACACTAGCCTCATCCGATCCAACAAGATACTTCGTAGGTGCTAATTTCTTCTTTTAAGTAGTGTTTAGTTTTTCTTATTGCCGAACAGAAGCAGTAACAATCCTTTGCTTATCATCTTCTCTACACACCTGACAAATGAGTGGTTGTTTTTTCTTCTTCTTAGCCACCTCAATCTTTCTTTGAAGATCTTTTAGCTCTTTCTTCGGCTGCTCTTTTCTCCCTCTAGCTATCAGTTTGCGATCAATGAAGTCCTCAAGAACTACATTCTTTCTTAGGTGTTTCATATGAATATGTCTTCCCCTTTAATTTTTGTTCTCTTCACTCACCTTCTTCATCTTCTCTCTGCATTTATGCTTAGCATGAGAACTCATATCAATCTTTTTCCTTAAAGACTACACATTATGGATATTAATAACATCATCAATAGATTTTTGGATATACAGTTGAGGTCTCTCTTGAGAGTTTTTTGAAGTGCTCCCCTAATAACTTCCACCATGCACTTTCTTATTACAGCAGTTCTTTGATCAAAATTTGATTTTCTAGATGATATTAACCTAGATAAATAGTTATGGTATTCAGCTAAAGTTGATGATCGGTTCTTCTTAGTTTGCTTCACTTATTTGACAAACTTCACATGCTGAACCCTTTTGCTCTTGGCTGAGCACTTCTTACTGTGACTATATTCAGAAGACGCCTAATTCTTTTCTTGACCATTCACTTCTTCTTCTTTCTTCACCTCTTCCACTCTACTTGCTTATACTCAGCTTTGACAAGTTTAGATTTAACAATGACAGGATCAACAGACATATGTGCTTTTAACTCCAATTTACATCTTGAAATATATGCAGAAGTATATTCCAATGATGGTTTCATAACATTATACCCCAAACCTATCTTCGTTTAATACATCTTTTGGGAGTTCTCAATGAAAGAAAGTAATTCTTCAAACTTTTCAAATAAAAATTGCACTTGTCTATATAGGTCTTAGCTATTGCTAGATCAGCCTGTGAAGACTTTAGTCTTAATAGAAGATCATCAATCTAGGTCTCCAAGTTTATTTATTCATGTTTTAATGATGAAATAATTTTATCTAGCTCTTTTATCTTTTCCTTTTAAGCTTGATCAGTTTCTTAAAAGTAGTTTTAAGAATGTTTATTGATTCAACATCATTCATGAGGACTAGATTATGATTTTTATTCAAGTTCACCTTTGTAATGCATTGAAGTGTACAACAAGGTTCAGAATTTCCCTGCGATAAAGAGGTTGAGTTGACGACCATTGAAGAATTGTTGATGGGTAAGATGTCTTTCATTTGAAAGCTCCAATCTATTGAGTCCACATGAAATGCTACAATGGTTGTGTATCTTTATGCAGCAAAAGAGATTAGAGGCTTGAAGTCTGATCGTGACTTAAAGTTGGAAGTGCTTGGGTGAAGATGGATTAGACTTGGATGCAGTTGTAGAAATTAACCTTGCTTTTGTTTATTCAAAAACCAGATCTTTACTATCTTTAGAAATTCCTTCCAATTCTTCTTGTAATTGTTTACCCCTTAAAGAGATCATGGATATCTTATAGTTGATGTAAAGTTCTTCAAGATCATCTAGATGTATGCACTCTAGGTCTTCTTTAGAGAGTTGGAAGAAGTTAGCTTGCTCAGACAAAAATGATGAGTTTATGTAGCTAGATTTAAGGGTTAAAGCTAATAAGTATTGATTCCAACTACCAAGTAGTAAGGAATTGGATGTTTTAGCAGTTGGAGATACAACATAGGTGATCATAGACACTTTATGACTCACCATTAGAATTTGATGCGATTAATAGGGTTCATAAATAAGGGCCATAAGTGCTAAGATGTTGCATTGCTAGGTGATATGTTAAGAGATTCTTTATTACTATCCATTTCCATATGATAGGCACTCAAAATGTCATATACAAGGGTCATGGTGTTCAGATTCTTAGTTTTACATATGATCACAGTGTAACCTGTTCTTGACTTGGGTAGTGACCTTAAGAACTTCCTAAGAATATCAACATTCTCCATCTTTAACCTAGCTTTACTAAAAGAATCTAGAAGTTCAACATATCTGAGTAATGTTGTTATCATTGATTCTCGTCTAATGAAACCAAATTATTCACACTTTTATTTCAAGACATTTCTCTTGTTCTCTTTCATGTCTTCAATCCCTTCATACCTTACCCTCTAGGCTTCCTAAAGCTTATTACCACTTGTCCATTTTTGAAGCCATGAATGATGTTGTTAGGAATTATGTTGTTAGGAATGCTTATTTTCTCTACACGTAGTGTTTAAGTAGCTTCGTCCTTTCTATATCCTAACAACATTGTTGGAGACGGTTAAGACATTTCATACAGGTTGTGAAACCAATCAATTGTATATGGTAGGTTAAACTATTGGGTTGAAGTGACCGGTTCACTCGAACCCGCGTGCACCTTCAATCTAATTTTTTTTGGTTTGGGCTCTGGTTTTGGTGGATTTTTTGTTGCATATCGTATAATACTTAAAAATGAGTAGAAGAGATGAGTGTAGTGTAAACATTTTGTGTTAATTAGGTTATTAGATTTATATTAATATGTATTTTTTTAAATAGCTCAAAAGATCAATTTGAGGGGGGTCCACACTAAACAGCTACATAACGTTCATGCTGTGAGTCATGGGGGGGCCTCAGGGGCTCCCACCCTTAATATAAGATGATATTTTCACTGTTATCATCTTTCCAAGTAAAATTAAGTTTTATCATCTTTTAGCTAGACTTATTTTAAATATAAGTATTTTAAACATATCTTTAATAGTTATTTCCTTTGATATACCCTAGTCTATATATTGTTTGACTACTTAATTAGTACGACGTTGCGGTAAAATCGTTGGTAGTTTACAATTTCACGGACGTGCGTCTGTGTGGTAGGAAGCGAAAATATTTGCAAAACTATGGCTAATCATGTATCAAGGAGTGGGTCTATTCATCTCTTCGTATATCTCACTATAATGTACCCAATCTATCCCTCGTGATATCAAAAATCACCTATGAATCAATAATCGTAATTTAGTTAATTTTCTTGATGTTATAATTATCTTAAAATATGTTTAGTGTTCTGAAAAGAACCAAACTTAAGTGATATTTGTAATAATCTAGACATTATAATTCGTTTTATTATAATCTTTATTAATTTGTAAAACATATACTTATTTTCTTTCTATGAAACTGATATCCTATTAATACAAATTATAATGATTAGCTCCTTTTACATAAGATAGGTTTAAACAAAGAACCATATAAGTAATAAGTAATAATGTATACTAGTTCAAAAACCCGTGTATAACACGGATTGAATGAAAATATTAACATAATAGTTATTTATCAATATTTATAAATTAAAAATAATTTCTTGAGATGAAAAATAACTGAAATTACGTGTAATATACTACTTTAGGTAATAAAACAATAATATCATATTTCCAAACTTTTGTCATTAAAAATATTTGTTTTAAAAAAAATTGTTTTTTAACCATTTATAAAAAAATTTAAAATATTTTTTTGAACAATGTTATTTTTCTAAAAGTACTTTATATTAAAAAAACTTCATATTTCATAAATCGTTATTTTAAAAAAAATTATGTTTCTTAATAAAAAGAATCATGTGTTTAATTTATCAAAGAAATCTATTTTATAAATTGGAATTCATAACACCGTATAAGTCCACACACCTTCGCCACATGACCAGGCTTCCCACTTGCACTCACCAACGTGCTCTCTTCCACATTTACCGCACTTCTTCATCCCCGAACTTAAGGACACCATCCTTCGGTCATCCACTTTCCTCCTCTTGTTGTTTAGAGTGAAACCACCACGTCCAAACCTCTTCTTCCCCCAGCTCTTATCACCATCACCCGTCTTCTTCACCTCAACTACCGCCACTTTCCTCTCATCATACAACCTACCCGCCAGGTCCACCACCGATCGAAAGATACCCGGCCAGGCAGCGATCAAATTCCTACAGACGTCAGTTGGCAATCCCTGGATCTACTTCTTGATCTGTCGACACCGGCGTCACCTGATCCGGCACCAACCTCGCTATCTCATTGAACTTGGTGGTGTACTGCTAGTGTGTCATGGTACCAGCCTCCAGCTGCTGGAACTCCCTCTCTATCTTATCGAGTTCCCGGTGAGGACAGAATTCCTCGATCACCAGCTTCTTCAACTCTGACCACCTCATCCTACTGATGGCCATGCTACCTTCGGCCTTGATAATATTGTCCCACCAACATAAGGTCGTGTCCATAAATGAGTGGGTAGCAAACTTCACCTTCTGGTCCTCTCGGCACTCACTGATATCAAGTACCGCTTCCATCTCTCTCACCCATCGGTGAGCAGCAGCAGCAGTGCCATTTCCATCCAATGTTAGGGGCTTCACCTTTGAAATGCCCCATAGTTTCAACCACGTACAGTTTCCTGCACTGCTTCTTCCTCCTCTTCCTCACTTGAGACAATCGTCTCGGTCTCCGATCGTTCCTTCTCTTCTTTTCCTGTGGTCCTTCTCCTCTCTTTTTTCTCGTCCTCTCTTACTGCCTTAATCACTTCGGTCACTACAGACGGCAGAATCGTCTGCATGACTTGATGCACTTCCTCTACCACCGCCTCTTTCACTGAGGCCCTTAAGTTTGCACTCTCATCACCACCCTCCTGGTGATGCACTTTGGGCTCTTCACGAGCCCTCTTAACAGTCTTAGCCTTATTCCTAGTGACATGTGGTTCAGTACCACGTCCTCCCCGTGCTCCACCCCTAGAGGCCTTAGATGATCTACCTCCAGCCATTCTCTAATCACTATAAGATTTAAACACTAACACGGTCATTCAAAGAATAGCTCAGTTTATGTTAAGTATAGTAAGTCCCTAATTACAGTGGCCAGTTGTGACTAGCCACTTACTTTACTCTTCACACCCCAACCATTTCCTATCCTGACTACATCAGTATCTAAATATACTAAGAGCACATAAGTCAAATAGCATACACACATAATATTAATTAACTTCAAGAAAATAATTACCTGATGGCACGTAGCTACTCGGGCTGGCATCCCTTTCCTTTAGTCCCATTCTCAGTTTGAGATTAGGTTTGGAAATAATTTACCCAATTCACTTGAACTTTGGCTCTGATACCAACTTGTAAGGCCCCGTTTCCGGGCACCTCGCAGTTGGTCATTCATAGCACTGATCATACATATTATAATATATTTCTAAAAACAATGCAGCGGAAGTCATTAACAAAAATCATTCATTTTATTAATGATTACTATTATTATGCAATAAAACATCGTTAAATTACAAAAGACATCATTCTTTAATTGCATTACAAAACAACAATAATAACATGTGCGAATGGATGCCAGTCTTGCCCCGCCAAGTAGCCTCCCTGCGTGCCATCCTCAGCAACTTTTACCTACCAACCAAAAATGCATAAAAGTCAGCGTTGCTGAGTGAGTTCTAATTTTATAAGTATCAAAATACTTTACACGTTTCATACATAAAAATACTCTTTTCTATAAAATACTCTCTTTACTATCACACATGTTCATTCGTTATCATACGTGTTAGTTCGTTTCGTACTTTATTCTTATCTTTCGTTAACGTTCATCTCGTACTTTATCACTATCTTTCATTAGCATTCATTTCGTACTTTTTCACTCGTTCGTTTCATACTTTATCATCTCGCTCGTCTCGTACTAATTCTAGATCATGTCAGGCTTTTCCCCCATCGCGGTCTGAAACCGCCATTCCAAGCACAAAGCTCCTTTACTAATTAGCATGAAGCCCGTGACCTGAAGCCACCATTCTATGCACAAAGCCCCATTACTAACTGGTACAAAGTCGTATCATATCTTGGCACAAAGCCCGGGGTCAATTGACAAGGATCTCGTTTCGTACTATGGGTTCAGTCACCTAGACTGATCCCGCTGTGTGTGAACCCTCATGGGTTAAAATCGCACGTTATAACACACAGTTAAGCTATCAACTCTCAAGGAGTTGTAATCCTTCATTACGTTTCACTTTTCATCTTTGTTATCTTTCTCTTCATTACGTTGTACTTTTCGTTTATTCACACATTCATCATAC
Source organism: Flaveria floridana (assembly GCA_018326465.1). Classification (NCBI taxonomy): domain Eukaryota; kingdom Viridiplantae; phylum Streptophyta; class Magnoliopsida; order Asterales; family Asteraceae; genus Flaveria; species Flaveria floridana. The sequence goes on along the minus strand of BJCO01638478.1, from coordinate 1,876 downwards.
TACGTAAAGTAATACCATAATACTTAACATATCTTATATTACAATATAAATACGTTTTGAAAACTAATAAAGATAACAGCTCATACACATATACATATCTTATATTCATCATAACATCATACATATACTCTTCATAAACCCTGACTTATTCATGCTTAGAATAGTCCAAAACAGGCCACAAGTCAAACCAGGGTCAAACCCTAAAATTATGTTTTTCTTCAATATTCAGAAAAGTTTTCTAAGTGTTGGGCGCATGGACACTATTTAGGCACATCAGCCCTGTTTGGGCGTTTCTCAACTATGTAGGCGCATCAGCCTACACTTAACCACTTTAACACTTAGCCGCATGAGCCTTTTTGGGCGCATGGGCCCTATGTAGACGCTTCATCTTACACTTAGTCATTTCAGCCCAAAACACAGGCACATGGACTACTGTTCAGGCGCATGGACCTACACTTAGAAATTTTAAGGCATTATTCGGGCGCATAGGGTTCTGCTCGAGCGTATGAGCCTATACTTAATATTTCTAAGCATTTTCTTAGGCGCATGGGCCCTGTTTGGGCGCATGTGCACCTACTTACATGTTTTCTAAGTTGCTTCCCAATCCCAAACATCACTATATCATGTTTTAAACTTGTTACACCCATTATAAACCTCAAACAAACATCTACAACCATAAAACATCAACATATAAGCATAAAATATACGGGTGTACATACAATATAACTATAAAACCATTTTTAATGCATTTTCAGCCCCAAAAGAGTTAAAACATATAAAAAGCCAGGGTCTAGAACTCACCTTAGCTGCTTGAAGGTCTCAAACTCTTTGAGCTCGAACTTTCAAAGTTTTTCTTAACACCTAGACATGTTAAGACATCCAACCGAGCACATATACACATAAGAACACGTATAATTCAGTTACATGGCCAAGAAATCTGTAAAACCGAACCAAAACTCATAAAATGCTTACCAATTTCGATTTCAGCTGCTTTCTCTCTTTAAAGTCCGAAAACCCTTCTCTTCTGCTCTTCTTTCTTTTCTTTTTGGTCGACAGAAAGCAGTTGTAAAAGGTGGCATGGGCGGCTATCCCTATATGTAAAAGATATTTGACTTTTTATACTTTTACATAAAGCCCCCCTCCACTTTTGTTCCTTATCATTTTCTTTCAAGATTCTTTCCTTTTCTTTTCTTATTATTTTTCTTTTCTTTTGTCTAACTAGAAATTTCGGGTGTTACATGGGACTAATCAACATCGTAAATAGAAGAGTAGCTACATCGATTTCCAACAAACGAATCAAATCAAGGAAATCAGATTATGAGTAAGTATAAATAAATCTATATTGTGCTATCACAATTTAGATTTTGACTACAAAATTGATTAGAGCTCTACGGCGTACTAATGCATGAACTCTTTGTGGGTAGGTTATATAATCTAACTTGGCTAATCACTATGTAGTTCTTGTGGGGGGGGTTAGGACAGAAAGTTAAGTTATTGATAGTAGGTCTGGATACTTGTTTCTCGATACAGAAGTTGAGAAAATCAACGTTTACTTCTAGTCCTTCACGGGTTAATGCTTGTCGGTGTTTGGGTCATAAATTTTTCCGCCTGATTTGTGACACCCCGTAATTTTAGGTTAACACTATTCAAACTGTTGTCGTTATCATTGTCACATACTCGTTATTACCCGAAACGTATACAAGCACCGCCACCGACATCGTTAAATAAATTATGATAAAATACTAACACGGGTGTCTGTAGGGGATTCACATAAACGGGATTACTTAAGGAATCCTCTTAATTAACATAGCTCGCCCATCTACGTCATTATCAACCGAAACAAATTTGGGAACACGGGACCTAAGTACAGGGACTA
>BJCO01638463.1:0-10951 GCA_018326465.1 Flaveria floridana | reverse complement strand
ATATAATCACTTACAACACACAAATAACCATGACAAAAATATGAATTGCAAGTGCTTTACAAGTCTCAAACGTTTATAACTGTATGATGTATAAGTATTATGTTTCACCCCAAAATAGTGTGAAATAAAGTAAAAAAGGGCAAGGAAATATGAATTGGAGCCTCGCCGATTACGGGTAGAACAGGGGGTGGGGGTTTGGGTTTTGATTAATTGCAATTTAATCCTTTAGGTGTTATTTTTTGTTATTTTATGCATAAAACTTTCTTTTAAAGTTTTGAAGTTAACAAAACAACCCCCCCTTAAACTTAAATTAATTTTTGAGTTTAAACATTTTATAACTTATTATTTTTATTATAATCATTATTATTATTATTATTATATTAATGTTTGGCAAATTAATTTATTAACCTCCGATTTACACAACAAGCATGACAAGCCCTTAAAGTTTTATAAATGGCATAAATGGTCCTTACAAGGATATAACAAAGCTAACTTTTATTTATTGAAAATACGGAATGTTACATTTAGATACTAGTGACACTCTTAGTCATTAGATTAATGTTAATGGGTTGCTTAGCCACTAATCCACAATAGTTCACATCCTAATGAATTGATTACAAAGTTAAGTTGGTGCTTTGGCTACACATTTAAATGTCTAGGATTAGTTGGTGTATATACCTTTGTAATAAAATAACTCACATTAGTTTGGATATGATTCTTGAGGTAATAGTTGGTAGTTTGTTTGGAAAAGTTGACTAAGTTGTAATCATATAGAAACATAACATGAAGCCAAATAACTAATCATAAAATCTTATAATTTGATATCTTTGATAATTCACAAAAATCACAACAATATACTAACCTAGATTACTAATTAATTAACCAACTAACCTAAACTAAACTACTAAGAGTGTCATTAACACCAACGTTGACACATAACAATCGTTACACTAACCACTTCCTAAAGCTTGATACCCAGCATCTAAATTGCCACCTTATGACTCTAAAACCAGCAACTCACAAGTCTAGTTGAGATCTAATGATGACCTCCCCTCCCACCATGAACCCCTCGGCCGAAGACCACCATAACAACCACCATCACCATCTCATCCACAAACCACCATCACCTTTCTCGGTTCACTCTCTCTCGGTTCTCATACAACTCAAACCATCATTCCACAATCTCTTGGTCTCTATCTCAATCTCAACATCCTCTAAACATCAACATCTTGAGCGTCTCATCTTCGTCAACCATGTTCATCTAGTGATCATTCCTCAAGATCAAAGCAACCTCATCAAGTGATTCTACAAGAACCCTAGAAGTAATCCTCTAAGCTCTCTTTCATTTTAAACAAGGTTTAATTCTCAAAACTTATGATTAACAAGAACCATAGAAGTAATCCCCTTATATAGGTTTCATCCCCAAAACCTGTCATTCCTCGAACAGATGTGGGTAACGCTGCATCATCTCTTCTTCAGTCTCCCACGTAGACTCGGATCCCTTTCTGTGCTGCCACTGTACACGCATAAGAGGAACCACTTTATTCCTGAACCTTTTCTCTTTACGATCAATGATCGCCGCTGGTTGCCCCACATAGTTGAGCCGTTCATCTATTTCAATATCTTCCAGTGGTACAACTATTTCCTCGTCAGCTAAGCACTTCCGTAAATAAGATACATAGAGTGTCGGGTGAATTCCACTTAACTCGTCGGGTAGTTCTAACCTATAGGACACCTCTCTTACTCATGCGATGATTCGGAAATGTCCTATATATCTCGGGCTCAACTTGCCCTGCTTCCTAAACCGAATGATACCCTTCCAAGGTGGGACCTATCTCCCACCTTGAACTCAATCGGTCTACATCGTTTATCAGCATACGACTTTTGTCTATCTTTCGCCGCCTTCATGAAGGCTTTGATCTTTTCTAACTTCTCAGTCATAGCCTCGATCACCTCGACACCTCCTAATTCCTTCTGACCAATATCACCCCAACAAACGGGTGTTCTACATCTTCTACCGTATAGCATCTCATAAGGGGCATCCCAATACTGGCATGGTAACTGTTTTGTATAAGAATTCAGCTAATGGTAAGTGATCATCCCAACTTCCTTCGAAATCAATCACACATGCTCGGAGCATATCCTCGAGTGTCTGGATCGTCCACTCAGACTGACCATCTGTCTGAGGATTATAAGCCATGCTAATATGTAGCCTCGTCCCTATCGCGTCGTGGAATCTCTTTCAAAACTTAGATGTAAACCGATTGTCACGATCAGATACAATGGACACCGATACACCATGATAGGCTACAATCTCCTTGATGAATAAATCCATGAGTCTCTCAGTGGAATATGTCTCTCGGATCGATAGGAAGTGCGCACTTTTCATCAAACGTTCAACTATCACCCATGTAGCATCATACCCTCTCGGGGTACGCGGTAACTTTGTAATAAAGTCCATGGTGATATGTTCCCACTTCCACTCGGGTATATCCAAAGGTTGGATTTTTCTGTATGGCTTCTGATGTTCTGCCTTCACTTGCAAGCAAGTAAGGCACTTACTCACATACTCCACTATATCACGCTTCATACCCGGCCACCAGTGGTCCTTCTTCATGTCCTGATACATCTTGGTAGCACCAGAATGAATGGAGTATTGAGTCTTATGAGCCTCATCCATGATCTTTCCACGTAAGTCCCCATAACGAGGAATCCACATTTGTCCAAATCGGGTTCTAACACCAAGAGTGTTCTCACCTAATTTCGCAACTAGACCTTTCATCCTTCCAGAGTTAAGACGATATTCTTCCAAAGCCTCATCTTGAAATTCCTTGACATGCGTCATCACGTTAGAGGTCATAATCAACTGATATGCCTTCACCCGAATTGGCTCGGGTCTTTCCTTTCGGCTAAGGGCGTCTGCCACCACGTTGGCCTTGCCCGGATGGTAGTGGATCTCGCAATCATAATCCTTTATGAGCTCTAACCATCGTCTCTGCCTCATGTTCAAATCTTTCTGCTCGAAGAAGTACTTCTAGCTGTTATGGTCCGTGAAGATTGTGCACTTTGTTTCGTATTGGTAGTGCCTCCAAATCTTTAATGCAAGACCACAACTGCTAGCTCCAAGTCATGAGTAGGATAATTGACTTTATGAACTTTCAATTATCATGATGCATAAGCTATAACCTTTGCTCGTTGCATCAGTACGCAACGCAACCCAGAGTAAGAATCGTCTGAATAGACCACCAAATCATCGCTTCCTTCGGGTAAAGACAAGACAGGAGCTTGAGTCAACCTTGCCTTTGACTCCTCAAAAGCCTTCTCCTGAACCTGACCCCATATAAACTTCACATCCTTACGAGTCAGCTTAGTCAACAGAGAAGCTATCTTGGAGGAATCTTGGATGAATCTTCGATAATATCCCGCCAAGCCTAAGAAACTACGGATCTCGGATGGTGTCTTTGGAGACTTCCATCACATCACCGCCTCCACCTTTGTCGGGTCTACTATAATCCCCTCACCCAAGAACTGAACTTCACGTAACCAGAACGCGCACTTGGAGAACTTAGCATAAAGCTTCTCCTTTCTCAACGTCTCCAACACTTCCCGAATATGACCGGCATGCTCTTCTTCACTCCTCGAGTAAATCGGGATATCATCAATAAACACAATCACTGATTTATCGAACATCGGCCGACACACTCGATTCATCAAGTCCATAAAAGCAGCTGGTGTGTTTGTTAAACCAAAAGACATAACGAGAAACTCGTAGTGTCCATAACGCGTGCGAAAAGTTGTCTTAGGGATATCTTGCTCCCTCACCTTCAACTGATGGTAGCCAGATCGAAGATCTATCCTCGAGAACCAACCGGAACCTTGGAGCTGATCGACCAAGTCATCAATCCTCGGTAATGGATACTGATTCTTCACCGTCAACTTGTTCAATTCACGGTAGTCAATACACATCCTCATACTACCGTCCTTTTTCTTCATGAATAAGACTGGAGCACCCCAAGGAGAGATACTCGGTCTAATGAACCCCTTATCAAGCAACTCCTGTAGTTGCTCCATCAATTCCTTCATCTTGGTCGGAGCCAACCGATACGGTGCCTTAGCTACAGGCTGAGCACCGGGAATCATGTCAATTTGAAACTTGATCTCGCGGTCCGGTGGCACACCTTGTAAATCTTCTGGAAACACGTCTGGAAAGTCACACACCACCGGTACATCGGACAATTGTGGTGTTGACGTGTTCCCATCCTTTACGTAGGCCAGATAGGCACTACATCCACGTCTAATGCATTTTCCCGCCACCACCACCGAAATCACTTTCAGAATCGTTGTAATTCGATCACCGTATATCGTCACAAAACTCCCATCAGGCGCTGTTAATCTAATCATCTTCTTGCGACGCACAATGTCCGCCTCGTAGTCCGCTAACCAATCCATTCCTAGGACTACATTGAATCTGCCTAAGGTAACCACGAACAGTCTAGCAGGGAACTTATGACCTTCTAGTTCTATGTCACAACCCTCAATCAAGTCAGAAATCCTTGTAGACTTACCTATGGCAGTTTCTACATCAAAGGGCTCGTCAATACATCTACTCCTAATGGGCAGCTTAGCATAAAAGACAGTAGAAATAAAACTTCTACTAGCACCTAAATCAAATAGCACATAAGCAAGAGTTTGGTTTACTAGAAACGTACCTAACACAACATCAGGGTCCGTCCTAGCCTCCTCCCTGGTCATTGTGAATGCCCTGGCGCTTGCCCTTTGCCCGTCAGTTCCGGCCTTCTTCCCTGCTCCGGAACTCTCTACCCTCGGCTTCTTACACTCCCTGCTCAGGTGACCTACTTCACCACAGTTGTAGCACCTCACTACTTTGCAATCTCTAGAGATATGGCCGGGCTTCTAGCATTTGAAACAAACATTTAGCCCCAGCCTGCACTCATTAGCGTGCTCCTTCCTACACTTATCACACTTCTTCATTCCCGAGCCTGTTGCAACCACCCGTCGATCATCCACCCTCGCTTTCTTGTTATTTGGGGTAAATCCGCCATGCCCAAACGTTTCCTGTTCCAGTTCCGATCATCACCACCAGTCTTCTTCCCCTCGACCACCATCACCTCCCTCTCATCATACAATCTTCCAGCCAAATCAACCACCGACATAAACGTACTCGGTAAGCCCTGAATGTATCTTTTGATCTTCCGTGACAGGGGCGTCACCTGATCCGGCACCAACCGTGCCATTTCGTTAAACTTGGTGGTGTACTGTTGATGTGTCATGGTTCCCGCCTCCAGCTGTAGGAACTCTCTCCACCTTGTCCAACTCCTGATGAGGACAGAACTCCTCGATCACCAACTTCTTTAGCTCACTCCACCTCATCCTACCAATTGCTCTACTACCCTCGGCCTGGACAATATTGCCCCACCAGCATAACACCGAGTCCACAAATGAGTGAGTTACAAACTTGACCTTCTGGTCTTCTCTGCACTCACTGATGTCGAGCACAACTTCCATCTCTCTTACCCATCGATGTGCAGCAGCAGTAGTGTCGTTGCCATCGAAAGTTGGGGGCTTGCATCTTTGAAATTCCCTGTAGTTACAGCCTCGTGCTGCCTCCGGCACAGGCTCTTCCTCCACCTCCTCATAAGTAGGGACAACCATCTCAGTCTCTGGTTGCTCTCTCCCTCCTGAGGACCTGTTCCTCTCCTTCCTTTCTCCTTCACTTACAGCCTTTATTACCTCAGTCACCACAGACGGTAAGATTGTCTGCATGACTTGGTGAACCTCCTCCACCACAGTCTCCTTCACTGAGGCCCTTAAATTGGCACTCTCATCACCACCCTCCGGATGAGGGGTCTCAGGCTCCTCATAAGCCACCTCTTCAGCCCTGGGCCTTCCTCTTGTGACCCGTGGTCTAGCACCACATCCACCACGTCCTCCAGCTCGAGAAGCCTTCGACGATCTACCTCTAGCCATCCTCTAACACACTATAAGATTCAAACACCAACACAGTCATTCAAGGTAATAGATTAGTCTATGTCAAGTATAGTAGGTCCCTAATTACAGTGGCCAGTTATGATTAGCCACTTACTTTACTCTTCATACCCCAAACATTTTCTATCCTGACTACACTAGTATCTAAATCTGATAAGGGCAAACAGGTCAAATAACATGCGCACATAATACCGGTTAACATTAAAGAAACTACCTGATGGCACGTAGCTACTCGGACTGGCATCCCTTTCCTTTGTCCCATTCTCAGTTTAAGTTTAGATTTCTTTTAAAAATATTTACCAATTCCACTTAAACTTTGGCTCTGATACCAACTTGTAAGGCCCCGTTCCCGGGCGCCTCACAATTGGACTATCATTGCACATAACACATAGATATACATTTATTTAAAACATCACAGCGGAATAACTCAAAACCATTTCATATATTAATGACAGCTTTTGCAAAACAATACAATGTAGTTAACTGTTATAAAATATCATAATTTGCATTACATCATAAAAACTTCATTGTTATACAAATGGATGCCATCCCAAAAATGCCAAGTAGCTGCCCCGTGCCATCCTTAGCAACAATCATCTACCAACTGGAAAATAAATAAAAGTCAGCGTTGCTGAGCGAGTTCTAGTTATATGAAAATATAACATACTTTACTTTCTTTAAAACCCTTCTTAAATTTCATACGCAATCATGCATCATACGTACATATAGATAATATCATTATTATCTTTTATTATCAGTAGTATCTTTCATCATCACATTCATACTTTCATTCTATTTCATTTACATTATCTTTCGTATACATTCTTTCGTTTCGTACGTTTCACTATCTCTTATTTTTGTTCTCATACTTTCGTATCGTACTTTTCATCATTCTTTACATTCATACTTTATTTTCGTACGTTACGTCATTCTTTTATTTTCATATGGATCGATGCACAATACCCCGAACATTGTGCACAAAGCTGATGTTGGGCATGTGGTAATTAAATCAAGAACATTGTACACGAAGCTGACCCAGTCACCTAGGGCAAGTCATCTCTCCCTTTCATTCAGACCAATTGGCAATACCCGGAACATTATGCACGAAGCTGATGCTGGGCCTGTGGTAATTAACTCACGAACATTATGCATGAATCTAACCCAGTCACCTAGGGAATACCACAAAGGTCTTGTCAATCTCAATGATTGTCCTTACATGCATCCTTCGGGTTATTAAAACCGCACACAGTTGAGCTAACGACAACTTGGTCGTGCACCTCCTTTCTATTTGCTTGTAAGTCATTCTTTCTTTTGTCATGTTTTACTTCTCATCTTTGTTATCTTTCATTTCATTAGGTTATACTTTACGTTCTTTCATTCGTTCGTCATAGTACGTAAAGTAATAACATAATACTTATCGTATATTATTTTATAATATATATGCTTTGAAAATCATTAAAAGATAACACATCATACATATATTCATATCATCCATTCATCATACATGACATATCACACCTATCACATCACACACAACATTATAAATTCAACTTACATCACCCCCGGGAACATCCCAAGTCAAAGCCTACACTTTACATTTTCACCAAAATTCAGAAAAATATTATAAGTCTTAGGTGCATGGGCGCTATGCAGGCGCATGGCCTTCTGGGCGCATGGAAACACTTAGGGCATAGGAAAGGTTCTGGGCGCGTGGGCATTATTGGGGCGTATGGCCAACACTTAGTTATTTCGGGCAACATTCTAGGCACATAGGCACTATGCAGGCGCATGAATGTCTAGGCGCATGGACACTTAGCCAATTTCAGCCTAATTCTAGGCGCATGGCCACTATTTGGGCGCATGGGGTTTTCGGCGCATGGGACACTTAGGCGCATGGGCCTATTTCAGGCGCATGAGCATCTAACTTAACTAGTCAACATGATTTCAGTCCCAAGTTCAATTCTAACATGTTCTAAGCTTAATTCTTACACTCTAAGCAACAAAAACACATTCATAAAATAATCATAACATCAATACCACCCAAATCATACCCTACTCGTGAACACATACACATACACATACACATACACATACACATACACATACACATACACATACACATACACATACACATACACATACACATACACATACACATACACATACACATACGTTACCCAATTTTATAAAAACATACATACATGCATTTTCAACCCCAAAAATCAGTTAAAACATGTAAAAAGGGAGTTCTAGAACTCACCTTATGCAACTTTGAGTATGACTTCCTTTAAACCCGTATGCAATGAGTCCAAACACCTAAAAAACCCACCAAAACACACAACCCGAATATACAAACATGTATAAGCATGTAGCCGAGACTAAAACCCAATAAGAACACTTAAAACTTCGAATTTCTTACTTTAAATTCGACTTCCTTGTTCTTCTTCTTTAAAAACCCAAATTCTACTCTATTTCTAAAAACCATATGAAAAGGTGTTATGCAGACAACATGAGCTGCCATGCCACCTTTTGTACAAAATATAATATATTATTTTGTACTTTTACACCTTTAACCCCTCAGTTTGGGTTTTATTACATTTCTTCCATTTTATTCTTATTTTTACAACTTTTAAAATATCTGGGAGTTACATATGTATGTTGTGAATGTCAATGATAATGTATGTATAGTAAAGGACAATGAAGAAAAACAGTTAAAGTTTGATGAAGTTATTATGCTAAAGTAAAAGTAGACCTTTCTCAGCGATACTTTCTTTTGTATGTATATATCTTAGCTTGACAGATATGCATTGATGAATAAATAGGCTATGGTTAGTTAAAGTTTTTAGATTTTGATATAATCAATTTGGTTAAAAATAATGTTTAAATTTGGTTTATTACAGCTAACGACTGTTTGGTTTAAGAACTCATATTTCTGATATTCCAATCCAACTCGCATGTGATGCATGTGAATCTTGTAGCTAATCATGTGGTAAAGATTTGTCATGTTTCATGTGAATCACGTGTTGCTAATTATGAGGTAAAAATATGTGACAATCCTAAAGCCAAGGTTAGGTAAACTAACATTTTAAGAACTATTATAAATTGATAATATATACTTATATATCTTATTAGAGATTGTTAAGGTGATTTTATTTGATTAACTTTATATGAATTTTTCATGCTTAATTGAACATGCAGTTGTGGTACGTGACCATACATGCATGCATGCATAAATATTTACGTGTGCATGTATACAACTCTTGGGAACTTTGTGATTATTGAACTATAGGTGTGTGAGTTACCAAATCATAGGATTATGTGATTAGTTACTTGAATGATAGATGTTTTCATCTATATGTAATGAATTAAGATTTGAAACTTAATCAACATTACCAAACAAGTTAACATCTAGAAACTTTATATCAAAGACCAAAACCAAACTAATCTTAAACACTTGAACACTAAACTAAACACAAACTTAACACTAGTAACGGGTTCATTAGAATGATAACTAACCTAGATTAGTAATTAATTAACCAACTAACCTAAACTAAACTACTAAGAGTGTCATTAACACCAACGTTGACACATAACAATCCTTACATTAACAACTTCCTAAAGCTTGACACCTAGCATCCAAATTGCCACCTTATGACTCTAAAACCACCAACTCACAAGTCTAGTTGAGATCTAATGATGACCTCCCCTCCTACCATGAACCCCTCGGCCGAAGACCACCATAACAACCATCATCACCATGTCATCCATAAACCACCATCACCTTTCTCGGTTCACTCTCTTTCGGTTCTCATACAACTCAAACCATCATTCCACCATCTCCTGGTCTCTATCTCGGCCTCAACATCCTCTAAGCATCAACATCTTAAGCGTCTCATCTTCGTCAACCATGTTCATCTAGTGATCATTCCTCAATATCAAAGCAACCTCATCAAGTGATTCTACAAGAACCCTAGAAGTAATCCTCTAAGCTCTTTTTCGATTCAAACAAGGTTTAATTCTCAAAACCTATGATTAACAAGTTAAGAAGTTATATATATGTTTAATCTACATATATAATCAACCCTTTAAGTTAAACCACCAAGGTTATTTACAATACCTCATGAACACTTAATTTTCCATCAAAAATCAGAAAGAAAAGATTTAAAAATAGAAAATTTGAGGATTTTATAAAAACCAAGGATTTAAACAAAAATAAAAGATTTAAAGGGTTGAAACATGTGTTATTTCATGATAAGTTAGATTAAAAACTTAAATGACTATGATTGTGAGAATAAAACTTAGAAATTATATAAAAGATATTGAAAATAATAATCTGGAAATTATAGAATAATTATATAGGATATATTAATTTATATGATTAATTCAAGAAAATAGAAGGAAATTACCAAATAAAAGATCTGGACTCAATAAAAATCTAGAAAATTTATATGACGACCCTCATATTATATTAGAAATACAAAATAAATTTTATGAATTAGTTCACAAGTATGACAAAGTTTCATATTTTAGAATAATTAATGAGAAGAAAATTGAAAAAAATAGTAAAACAGTAGGTAAATCATACGTCTATATAAATTATGATATACATAATGTGACAATTTGTATAAATTTTAGAATTTTTAGAGATATGTAGCTATTTCTTCCTTTTAGTGTGGAAATTGTAAAAAATTCTAGCAAATTACCTGTAAATAAATACTGATTGAAATTTTTATGTAATAATTTGGATTTTGGAAAATTATTGCTTGTAAAATTTGGTAATTTTTGGACAATCTTAGCTACTGTTTAGAAATTTTAATTTGATTATTGATAAAATACTAAAAATTTTAAAGAAATAAGATTTATTTCTGATAAATAATTATTTTTTTAGGAAATATTTCACTTGTTGCTGGAAATAAGGTGAGTAACATGGCTCCTTTTTTATTTA
>BJCO01638452.1:0-10487 GCA_018326465.1 Flaveria floridana | reverse complement strand
TTACCTTTCCATTACCTACTTCTCCTTGCGCGGTAATGTAGCCTCCTTTGTTTCCAGCGAACGAAACATGCCCCCTTTAATTTGTTTGACATTGAAAACTAGAGACTGATTTCCTGTCATGTGCCTGGATGCTCCGCTATCTACAATCCATGTGTTGGTAGACGCACTATAGCGGACAACCTGCACAAAATAGAAAATAATTAGTTAAGGAGGGGGACCCAAGCCTTTACTGGCTTGGGTTTCCCAGTGGCATCGCACATCACAAACTCCACCGACTGTACATTTGGAGTTGGACAAACCTCATTCTTCTGCTTATCATCACTATCAGACACATCAGAAGTTTTAGCTTTCCACAGACCATCCTTGTGTAAGGCTTGTTTGTGGTAAACCGATGACTGATTGACAGATTGAACGTTAGGTCTATTTTCAAAAACCGGTTTTACCTGAGGCATCACAAACTTGCCAGTGGCTTGTCTATATTGTCTGTGGTGTTGGGGAGGGGTGTAAGACCAGGCAGGTGTTTTAAACCATGCAGGTGTTTTAGACCTTGGTTTTGTGAAATTAGGTTTGACATCCGGATCTAGTTTGACTTTATGCCTAGGTGTCTGATAGCGAGGACAGTGTGAAGAAATGTGTCCTCTTTGTCCACAAGTTTAGCATGATCTCCTCTCAACAGGACTAGGAGATCTCTTATGAGGTGGGGAGTATTCTTCAAGCATGGGCTTTTTGGTCTCAACTTTTGGTTTTTCACCTTCTTTGACAAATTTGATTTGTTTAACGTTATGATTACTTTGTCTTTTCAAATGATTGAGATCTTGTTTAACCGATTTAGACTGAGTAGGTTTTGAAGTCTTTGGTTGCGTAACAGCAGGTTGTGAACCCAAACCAAGAGGTACGTTATTATCCTCTTCCACCCAGTCCTTAATGATGATTTTATCCTTTGTGTTCGATGTTGAAACCTTTTGATCAGCAACCGAAGGTGCTGGTTTAACTGCAGTGTCTGGATCACTGACCAGAGGAGTAGTCACCACATGGTCCTTAATAGGGTTATTTTTAACAGGTCTCTGTTTGGTGTTTAGAAGGATCTCATGTGGTGGAGGCACAACTTTATAACCCAGCCCTTACCCATTGTTTCTTTCTTTAACCAAGTTTTAAAGATGTGAGAGGAACTAGCTAACTATGTAGTTTTTGCTTTAAGGACTCATTTTCAACTTGTAAAAGAGCTCTTACCTTTTTAGTTTCCTCAATTGTATTTAAATAAAACTTTATGTCATTTTCTTGGTTAAATGCTACAACTTCGGTTTCCCTTAGTTGTTTTCTCAAAACTTTGATTTTCTCTTTATAACTGCTCTCACTTAGTTTTAACACCCGATTAGTCTCAGTGCATAGTTTTAAGTCTTTTACCAAATTGTCATTATGATCTAACAATCTAGCAAATTTAACTCTATGCTTTCTCTAAATTTATTACAATCAACACAAGCATGTTTATCAAAGAGATCTTCTTTCGATTCTACCTGTGAAGATGTAGAAGTACCGGCCATGAAAGCAGCCTAGGGTTCTTGGTGTGTTGCAGATCCTTCATTCAGTTCATCCTCCACTAGGTGATCAACAACAGCCATAGTCTCATTCACATCAGCAGTATCAAACTCAGCTGAGTTCTCTCCCTCACTCGCTGAGTCGTGATTCAGATCATCAACCAATGCAATGTTAGCTTCACTATCAGATAAGAAACGGAAGGACCAGTCTTGTCCTTCATCACCCTGTGCTACCATAGCTTTGGAGTCATGGCTGGTTGAAGCTACCTTTTTGTCTTTATCCTGCCTGCTGGTTGAAGAAAACGGGTTGCCATTTCCTGTCTTCTTAGGTTTGACACACTCTCTTTTGAAATGGCCTTTCTCACCGCAATTGAAACAGGTGTCTTTTGACTTGTCAAATCCAAAAGTTGTATCCTTTGTAGCCACCAGGTTCTGTCCCGCCTTCTTAACAAATTTCTTTGCTCTACGCACAACACTAGCGAGATCCCACATAATATCCATCCGCTCTAGCTCAGTTTCATCCACTTGCTCGTAATCTTCATCGGCCAAGTGACAGTTACCAATCTTCCCTGCTACTAACCCGTCATAAGAATGAACCATAGCAACAAGTAAATCCATATGCTCCTTAGCAACTTCCACAGTTACGTTGCCCAGATTCACTATCGTTAACTTTGTCGGTTGAGCTTCTGCAGTAATGTGTTGAACACTTGATGAATCATTTGACTCGCCACCTAAAGATGCACTTTGAACATTTGCAAATGTGTTAGACACGATAGCAGTCTGCAAGGGTGCACTAGAAGATGCAGTAGTAGGAGTCACATTATATAGAGACGGATTCTGAGTGTAGGTTCCCTTTTTAGACTTGTACTTATGTCATAGCTCTTCTTCTCTCAATTTCAGAATAAAATCATTTATATCCAACGTTTCCAGCACAACATTATGTCTTAAAGTGGAAACAAATGAATTCCACTGATCAGGTAACCCATCAGCCAAACTCGACACTTTATCTTCCATAGATGTTTTAACCCCATGATTGTGCAGTTCACTCATCAAATGATAGAAGCGATCCATAATATTGTCCAGACTCTCATTCCCAATTGACGATAAGTTTTCAAATTCCTTCCTCAAAGCTTTAGCCTTTAGAGACTTAAGCGTTGCATTTCCTTCATAACGTTTCACTAGAGCCTTCGATAACTTTTTGCACTGCTTGTGTTCTGAGAATTGATAGAAAATGTCTTTTGGAATGGACTGTGTCACAATGCATAGGCCTTCTTCTCAGCATTATACGCAACCTTTTGTGCCTCATTCAAACCACTTAGATTCAGTGGAATATCGTCAGTTCCAACTGGCATAGTGTAGCCAGTCTCAATAGTTCTCCATAAGTTTATGTCCACTCCATTCAAATGAATTTCAAACCGTTGCTTGCATTAAGGATATTCATCAAGTGACAGAAGCTTCGGTGGTTTGTTGTGATTTCCGATCTCATTTTCCAAGAGCAAGAGATTCTGAATTCTGGAGTCCTTCCCGGCTGAGAAAGCAAAGTGCTGTTCGTCCATGATGACTTAGACTGAAAAACTTGACAAAACTAACTGACTGATGCGACTGGGGAATCCGAATGAAGACTCAACCGTGCGATTGAATTAAACCGGATGATTGAAATGTGCGACTGAATTCACACGTACGGTTGAGGTCAATCGTGCGTATGAATCTATGCGTATGAGTTCAGTCGTACGAATGAACTATACGACTAAGCTGAACTAAACGAATGAGCTTAAGTGTGCGAATGAAACGGACGATTGGACCAATCATGCGACTGAGCTATGCGTATGAAGTTCAGTCGTGCGATTAATCAATCGTGCGACTGAGACGCCTGACTTCGAAATTTTGCAAACTTTCCACTCAATTTGACTCAAAACACGATTTTGAAAACCCTAGTCGGCTAGAACTCGAAAAATACGAACTTTTTGAACACTTGCACTCGTAAAAATCAAATTTTTAATGTAAACGGAATGGATCTTTGATTGAAAAACGTTGACTTTTGCGAAAACGCGATTGAATCCACGTAGAATCGAGAGCCAAAGCTCTGATACCACATGTTAGGATCGAGTACGACGTGATACTAACCGAATCTACATGAAACCAGATCAAATAGTTTGGAATCCTATTTGATTGGTGATCCAATCAGGGAGAATGTTAATCTGATCAAAACTAACGATTAGAAAACGTTAAGAATTGATTAGCAATGATCAGGAATACTCGATGAAGTTGGAAGGGATGACTTGGAAGCTCTAGGACAGCTAGGGTTGTGAATTCTCGATGTGTTATGTTTTTCCACGAATTAAGTGGTATTTATAGGTTACAGTCTTCATTCGTGCGACTGAGCCATGAGAATAGCTCAGTCGTGCGACTGAGTCATACGATCCACTCATACATACGACTGACCCACACGATTGATTCATTCATACGACTGAGCCAGTCTTATGAGTCAATCGTGCGTTTGGCTCAATCTCCTGGTTCAGTCGTGCGACTAGCCCATTAGCATGGTCCAGTCGTGCGACTGGATCATAAGACTTGGTTAAACACATTCCTGAACCTTTAATGATACAGAACTATGTCTAAGAACTGTAAACCCATATAACATGTTCATATAAGCATGTAACAAACAATAATATAAATAGATATGACATTCAATAACCAATAATCATTCAACAAAGTGTTTTTATTACATATAACAAAACATTACATCAATGTAACAAAATGAAAGTCATTTACATTTAAGCACACTAGAACTAGAACTAGGGACATGTGTACTAAGGTGGTGTTTGTTTTTTTAGAAAAAGAGCTTCTAAAGCTCTTTTGTCTGCGCCAAAAAGAGGCGGGCAGATGTTTGAGGTCTGCAGAGTGTTTGTTTTTTTGAAGACGTTTCATTAAAAAATGTCTGCGTGACCTCTTCTTGGAGAAGAGGTGGACTAATGTCTCCTTACCTCTACAAACCTCTTCTAACCAAAGAAAAAAAAACCTAGACCTCTCTTCTCTTCTCTTTCCCGTCCCCATTCTCACCCCCACCAAACTCCCCCCACCACCACCACGAAAACCACCGACGCCACCAAATCAAACGCAATCTCCATCGATGAGCTCACGACGGAGGAGATAACCACCGGTGGTGCGGTGGTGGTGGAGGTGTTTTCGTCGCAGGGGTGCGTCACATCGACGGACGCTGACCTGTTGTTTTCAAGATTGGGGAGCGGTGATTTCAATCTTGAGATTCCGGTGATATTAATGGTGTATCATGTTGATTATTAGGACTTTAATGGGTGGAAAGATCCGTTTGGATCGAGCCAGTGGATCGTGAGGCAGAAGGAGTATGTGGAGTCGTTGAATCTTGACACCATGTTTACACCACAGGTAGTGGTTCAGGGGCGATCACAGTGCATCGAAAACGATGAAGATGCTCTGTTATCCACCATCGCCGGAGTACCCAGATACCGACCACCGTCGTTTCAGGTGATCTGCAGTTTGATGATCAAAATCCGATGAATTGAGTTCAAGAATCGGAATCTTGATTTCGTAAAGTGAATTCAAGAATATGATTCTTGATATTGTGTGCATTGATGTTTGATTTGGTTGCATTGTGGTTTGATTTTAGGCAACATTCCAGAGGACTTCACCGGAAAATTTGCAAGTATGTTTAAAAGGGTCATTGAGGGCTAATTTGGATGCAGGAGTTGATGTGATGGTAGCATTCTACGAGAGTGGGCTCGTGACCGACTGCAAGAATGGCGATAACAAAGGGCGAATTATAGAGTATGATTTCGTGGTTCGAAGGCTTTTGAAGATCTGGTCACTCAAGAACTACCCTGCCAAGAAGATGTTATCGGGGACTGTAGATTTTAGGTTGTGGGAAGGTTTCAACAACACAAAATGTGGGATTGTCGTGTTCGTGCAGGGACATGGTTCGCGTCGTATATTTGGTTCACAGCGGATTCAACTGCCTGTGACTCTATGAGTCGAGTTTTTGGCTTTTTGCGGTTGGTTTTGGGTGTTTGATTGATAAAACTTTGAAGTAGTTAGTACTAGTTTGTGATTTTATTGTGTAGTATATTATGGTTAACAATATGCAATTTCTTAGAACTTCATGTTGGTTAATTTGATTTGTGAATTGTGATGATTTAATTTGCTGCTGTTGACCTATCCAGCCGAGTTCCCCTCTTGCTGCTGATGATTCAATATGCAATTTCTTAGAACTTCATGTTGGTTAATTTAACTTTTTATTAATTTCAGTTTATTTCAGCAGTCTGCAGACGTTACAAAACAAACAGTCTTCTTAATACAGGCTGCAGAGGTTTGGTTCACCTCTTCTCCTACAGATGTCTGCAGATGTGGTCTACAGACTGCAGACGTTTTACCTCTTCAGAAACAAACAGCACCTAACATAAGTTACTAAATTGACTATTTAAACACATTAAGTAACACACATTTAATACTTTTCAAATTTGAGAGAACTTATAGCGTGACGAGCGGTTTCTTATAGTGATCTTCATCCATCATCAAAATCATCACTCATATACTGTTTTGATCATCTTGACTACATCTTTTCATCTCTAGTTTGATTCTCAACAGCCATAGTATCGAAACAAGGTTTGATAATCGATGGATTCTCTAAACACAATCATGGATCCAGTGACGAACCTAGAACCCTAGGTCAAGAAAGATACATAAATTTAACCTTAAACAATGGATTTCAACAACATTTTCAAGCATAATGAAACTGACATTAATAACAATATTATTTAACATTCAAGTTTCAAAACCCTATATTCTTCACATGAACAGGGGAACCAAGAATTGATAATGTTGAACTCAAACCCTTTGTTTAAGTGTTAGCTGATATTCAAACAACTAAGATTATCAAAGACAAACATAAAACACATGCAAAATGATTGTTTATTTCAAAATCAAGATAGGTCACATTTCTATGGAACAATACCTACTAAATTCTCAATTTTGACCAAATAAAGTCAAACTAAGAAATGTCAAACTTGATTTTAGTTGCATAATTTGATCATTGTTAGTAAATTACTAACACATATGCCTCTAATGCAGAGTTCATGGCAAATCTGACGTGGAGCAAGCTCCACAATGTTTGTGGTTACTAAGACCCAGATGTGCCAGAATTTGAAGGACTAATGGATATGATAAGATTTATCTCTAAGACAAGAGTAGAACATGTCATTACTATCAGACCATTCATTTATGAGAACTTCATTAGATCATTCTAGGGATCTAGTGAAGTCACTGAGTAAAATGGTTTAAAGACAATCTCTGGAAGAATAAATGTTGGTCCATATGATCGACTTTCAGTACAAATGAAGGTTCGAATCGTTCAATACCAGAAATAACAACACATACAATGATTTATATGAACAATAAAGACCAAAATGTATTCAAATATGACCCATAAAGTAACAATACAATCAAAATAAGATAAGCTCAATATAATCAGTGAGAAACAGCTTACAAAAGGAACTTGCAACACAAATACTCGATTAGGGTTTCTACATGGATGCCAAACAAAGAACAAGATCATTTCTATATATAGCAGTCTTAGTTTCACAGACAGTTTTGCTGACTGTGAAACTGTGCTGCTGAAACTGTAGTTTCGCCGGCAGAACCAGCAGTTTCGTCGGGTAAACTAACAGCTGATTATGAGCAAAACTAAAGTTTCGCTCACAGTTTCGCTGGACTACAAAATGAAATAAACTAAACAAATAAACTTACAAAAGTAAACTAACATTAATCCTATTACATAGAAATATATATAAAAGCTAATCTAAGGTGAGTCCAACCCATACTTGATCTTCAATACTCCCCCTAGGTTGGATCTCACCGTCTTCGCTTGTCTTGATGTCTCTATTCTGCTCCAGTATCCCTTACTTCTACACCTAATTTATCTGTCTCACCCTGCAGTGTGCTTCTGGTGAGATTCAGTAACTGATCCACCTTGGTAACCTCCTACTTCATCAGCTACTTCGGGACGAGCACTAGCTTATGCAAATTGGTTTGTCAAGTCCCGGATCTCCATGTTAAGATCATCATCAGCCCTTACTTTCTCCGCTAGCTCCTTCACCTCGACTCTCAGTCCTCTTACCTTATTAGCCATTACCATGAATAGGCTTGCCTCTTTCCTCGTCTACTCCCCTACTCCTGCTTTGATATGATTTTCTCAGAGAACAAGCAAATCTTCATTAGAGAATCCAAAAAGCTCCATTGGATCCAAAAGTCTGTGTTCTATCCCACCCTTCACCTTGATCACTGCTTCCCCCATATTGTTATCATAAAACTATTTCTCAAATTCTTGTAGACGTTGGGGGGAAGGGTCTGCCAATCTAACTCTGCGTACAGTCTTTGGTGGCTTCACACTCAGCACAAACCTACCTTTACCTGTCACCCAGTCCTTGTCTTTCTTAGACCTTTTCCTCTCTACTTTCATAAACCCAAATGACTCGAGGTTATCATTCAGTCCATTTTTAATCTCATTCTCTAACAACTTCGATCTTTCACTCAAATCAGCATCAAGTAGAGGCAAAACTACCAACCTTCTCAAATCCTATTTTGGCAAGGTCTTGAAAGCCTTCATTTTATGCAAGTATGTGATCCCTCCCCCACTCCTCTTAATCATGAACATCTTGAGGTTGGGGTGGTATTTCCAGCTAATAATCCTCTTGTCAGCCTCCTTTTTGCTCAACCCTTCTAAGTTTCAGAATAAGGGAGTCAGTTCTTCAGGCTCCTTCTCCTTCACAAACCAATGTTCCTTCTCCATCTCTATCACGTCATTTTCATCATCCCCTTCTGGAACACATAAGTCAGAGGCCTTTCATCCACCTCATAATATTCTGGTTCAGAGCCATAGTCTACCAGCTGTTTATCATCTTCCTCCTTATCTACTAACCCCTTCATAACAGTCTTCTCAGTATCTCCAGTCTGTTTTGCTATTCTTTCCTCTCCAGTAAAATCATAAAGGTTCATAGCAATATCAACAAACCCAGCCTCAATCACCTCCTCTACGTACTCCACATTCTCACCCTCTGTTCTTCTATCTGATCCTCCTGTTTCTTCTGCTCCTGCACCTGATGTGCCCTCTCAATCCCTAGAAGAAGTACCCATATTCAGAAATGGGTACTTGGAGGTATCAGTCAAATCATCTAACTCATGTTGAGTTGGCTGATTGGGTAGGCCGGCTGTAACTTTTAACTGGTTCACCTCCTCAAGCAGTCTTTTGATCAGTTTGTTATCAATCAGCATCTTGGTCATAACCTCCATTATTTCATCCTTCTACTTCTCCCTAATCTCCTGATTAATAAGCTTTATCTTGATTATACTCAGTTCATTGGAGAGAGATGTGTTGATATTCCTGATTACATCCTCATCTAATCCTTCCATTCCTTCAGTTTGTGAGGGCTCAGTAAAGGTTTGATGTCTTTATTTCATCATCCTCTCAGTTTCTCCAACATCAGCTTTATTATTAGCCCTCTTCTTTTTCTCAGCCCTGGCCTCAGACGCCATCTCATGAACCTCCTCTTCAAAAACATAATCCTTTTCCTTGGCATATCTCTTCCTCTTCTTCATAGCTTCAGTCTGTTTCTGTCTCGTCTCTTCAGCATGTTTGTCCTCAGACTCTATCACCCTCCTAATATATGCCCAATGATCTGGGGAGTACATGTTCTCCCACAGATGGGTGATCTTCCCACTAAAGTCATGCCTGATCGCACAACAATTAGCAAAAATGTGAGTGTTCATCGACAATAATCTCTTTACCTCTCCATGTCTTGGCACGTTAGGAATGAGGTCATCTATTCTCATCTGAAGAAATCAAGGATATAGCAGCCATTTGTCCTTCTTCAGGGCCATCACATACTCAGCCATGCACTCAAATATCAGCCTTGCTATGTTGGCCTTCTCTCCCCTACATCATATCACCATTGCCTTAGCCCAATACAGGTTCAGCCCGTCTGATCCACCTTTACGGTGATCTAAGCACATAATGAAAACATGGGCTATATATCTCCACTCCTTGGAGAGAGAGGATTTTTTGATTTCCTTTCTCGTCCCGAAAGGAGGACCCTCATATCCTATCAAGCGGAAGGAGTCAAATACTTCCTTGTCAGACAATTCCCCCTCCTCTCCAGAATCCTCATCTAGCCTCAATACTCTGGATATGACCTCATTAGTAATAACCAGCTCATTCTCCAAAACTCTAGCTACAATCCTCTGTGAGTCTCCCAATGTATCATACTCAGCTATACGCCAGAAGTTTTGGATGTGCAAATCGTATATGGTGGTGGAGTGTGAGATGGCGCAAGCAATCAGGGATCTCTGCAACCACCGTATACAATCTCTAAATCCGGTAGCTTTCGGGTGTGTATCATCTAAGATGGCCGTGATGTTGTTCCTCTCGTCAAACTTGAGATTAGCCATTTAAACTGAAAACCAGGTAGAACAAGTTAGCATGATATATAAAAAATAAGATGAAGAAAAGATAATAATAAATAATAATAATAAATTATAATTATAATTAGAGTAAACTTCGCTTTTGCTCCCTGTGGTTTGGTCCAAATAACGGTTTTCATCCAAACGTTTTAAAATCGCGATTTTCCTCCTTGTGGTTTGCAATTTGTCTCGGTTTAACTCCAAGGCACTAACTCCGTTAAATGATTCTGTTATTTAGAAGGGCATTTTTGTCTTTTTTACTGATATGGACTATTTGTGTAAATTTCTTAGAATGACTAATTTTGTACATTATTTCAAACCCAACACACACCTTCTTCCACCACAAGAACAACCTAACCGCCCCACCACAACCCCTCCCTTCCGGCCACAACCCTCCCTCCGGCACCATCACCGCCACAACACCAGTACCACCACCGCCACCAGCACCAATTATTCACATTCCAA
>BJCO01638449.1:0-12922 GCA_018326465.1 Flaveria floridana | reverse complement strand
TATATTGTGATCAACTCTTTATAGACTCTTGCTGAGTGTTATTCAAGGTGAGTTTGAGAGAAAAACCATCTGTTGAGTGACCCATAATCGATCCTGCACATATACGTATGCGTATATACATATACGTATGCGTATATACATATACGTATGCGTATATACATATACGTATGCGTATATACATATACGTATGCGTATATACATATACGTATGCGTATATACATATACGTATGCGTATATACATATACGTATGCGTATATACATATACGTATGCGTATATACATATACGTATGCGTATATCATATACGTATACGTAAATACATATACGTATACGTATATACATATACGTATATGTATACATATACGTATACGTATACGTACATATATATACGTATACATATATAGATATACATATGCGTATATATAGATATACGTATATATATACGCATATACGTATAGGTATATATACGTATACGTATATATATATACCTATATATACGTATACATATATATATATACATATATATATCTATATACACGTATATGTGTATATATATACATATACGTATATATAGAAATATATACGTATATATATACATATACGTATATATACGTATATATATACGTATACGTATATATACGTATACGTATATGTATACATATATACGTATATATATACGTATATATATGTATATATACGTATATATACGTATATATACATATATATATCTACATACGTATATATACGTATATATAGACGTATATATATACGTATATATACGTATATACACGTATATATATATACATATATATATATATATATGTATATACACGTATATATACGAATATATGTATATACACATATATATATGTATATATACGTCTATATATACGTATATGTACGTATATATATATATATAAGGACTATTTTCTCTACCTCGTCAATTTTCATTTTATAGTCAGATTTGGCGTTTTTGAAATCAGATTTTAGGATATTTAAGGACTCAATATCAGATCTAATTTCCTTATTGTAGTCCTAATACATATGAACCTTTTCAACACAGGCTGGGGTGCAAAGATGCTCATATACCTTTGCATCATCAGTACCAGCCATGAGTGCTTGAGCTGGGGGCACATCCTGCACCATGAAGCTCCAATCTACTTCTTGAGCAACTGCTGCAGATTGCTGCTTAGTAGGCTTTATTGTAGCTTTGGTTGAAGCAGGATGTTGAGTGGCCTGTGGGACTCCAGGGTTGGATCTTAGAGCCTTGCATTCCCTAGCAAAGTGTCTGAGTTGGCTATAGTTATAGCATTTTGCCTTGGTTTTGTCGAACCCAAACTTGCTGTTAGTTGGGTTCTGAGCGAACTGCCTTCCTATTCATTTGAAGAACTTTTTGGCTCTTTAGGTTAAGAGGGCCATCTACTAGACAATGTCCATATACTCTATATCATCCGAGCTAAAGCACTCTGGATCATCAAAGCAGAATTGAAAGTCACTAGAGTGATCACTTCCTGAAACAAAGGCACAACTATCCTGGAAGGAATTTTGCTGAGCCTGTTGAGACTTGGGTGTTTCAGGGAAAGTGATGTATGGCCCAATGGATGAAGAAGGCTGTTGATGGTCGTTTAGGTATAACTGGACTGACTGGATCTTGGTCCTTCAACAACATGAAGAGCATTGCTAGTGAAAAGACCAGATATTCTGTTCATCTGATGACCTTTCTGAGTTTCCATCTCTACACGGTATCCATCAAGAATACCGAATAGTTCAGTCATGGTGAGACTATTTAAGTTCTCTGATCTCTTGATAGAGACACAATAGAAAGTCCACTCTTGAGGAAGTGCACTCATGAACTTCCTTGTTAGGTCTCTTTTCTCAAGAGAAATTCCAACAGACTGAAGTGAATAGATAAAATCCATGTACCTTAAATATTGCTGGCTAAGAGTTTCACCAGTAATACTGGTAAAGTTTTAAAACTGCTGCTTCGTGGAATCTTTCTTGGAGTCATTAGAACCAAAATACATCTGAGTCAAAGCATCAAAGAGTTCTTTGGTTGTCTTGTAGTGCTCAAAGCCCACCATGATGGAGTTTGGTATCGCTGTAAGCAATACAATCATGGCTTTGCTATCAATGGCTAGCCTCTTGTAGTCTTTATCTGAGTAGTCTTCGACATCCTTTTCTATCATGTACCTTTCCCATCGGGTGATGCCACCTTTGGTTTGTAAGGACCATAAACGATAGATCTCCACATTTGGCTGTCTTGATACTTGATGAAGCCTTCAATCCGCATCTTCCAGGATCTGAAATTTTCAGGAGTGATGATAGGAGCTTTAGTCATCATTCCCATTTCAATTTCTGGAGATTTCTGGTCCGTGGCCATTTTGAGTGAGATGAGTGTATGAGTGAAGAGTCAAGATAATTTGGGATGGTAAGATCTCACAATCAAGAACCTGGAAGCTCTGATACCAATTGCAAGATCGTTATAAGTCACTCAACATAATGATTCTCTCTTAAACTCACTTGATATCACTCAGATGATGATAACAGAATGCTCTAAGAGTTTATAGTAATATATTAAGTAAGCAAGACACAATGATAAGTTTTTCAAGATACTTGTATATATTAATTCTCAACGCAAAGATTACAATACTCTGTCTTAACACTTGTTCTTATGAGCTTACAAGTAGAACTATATATACTACTATCTACAGCCAGTTATACTTGGAAAACCAGCTGGAAAATACAACCAGTCAAAAAACTACAATTCGTAGAAGTATGTTAACTAAGATAAAGTATTATCCTAGAATTAGGTAGTCATGACAAGTCCATGACTTACCTTTTGTCACCAACTAAGTATTATGACTGTACTAATCTAAGATGGATGAACAGTGGATAATGTAAGGTCAAACATACCCACATAGAGAAGCTCTATGTAGTTTATCAGTAAAGTAGTTGACTATACTGATAGGTACCTTACTTTTGTCCGCTAGTCACAGTTGGTTCTTCCGAAGGTAAGTGTACTTCGGAAGACATGAAGTCTTCCGAAGTCACTTTGGCTTTGGAAGAAACAACTTCTTCAGAATCAGTTGCTTCTTATCTTAGTGTTCATGGTACTTTCGAAGAGTAACTCTCTTCAGAAGTTCTTGCTTGGCTTCGGAAGGCTTTTGACTTGGCTTTGGAAATACAACATTGTCTACGGAAGTCCAATGTAGATGTACCAAAATAAAGCTAAGTATTGGGTTTTGGTTGCACCAGCCTCATCAGACCCAACAATCTCACCCTAGGCTGATGCTACCAAAACACTACTTATCTTTCTTCTCCAGTGCCTTTCTTATCAGAGCCATAATCTTCACATCTTTCTCTCGGTTCTCCTTGGTAGATGTGAGTAGCATTTGGAACAAGTCTATCCTGGTTAAGACATCTAGTCTATCACCATGAATGACATGAATCCATTGGCTATTTCCTCTGTATAAAGTAAGCTGATAGGTGTTGGAGTCATATACCCATCGAGCTATAGGCTCCAAAGCTAGGTCTTGCCAAAAGTAGACATCTTGACTACCTTGATCTCTGATGACATACCATCTGTCTGGATTAGCAGCAAAGGTCCAAGACAGGATAGGTCTTCCAGTTACAAGAGGTTGTGCTTGAGTAGGAGTTGGTTGAGAAGCCTCTTGTTGCAGTTCCTCAGGATGCTCTGACTCATCCTGAGGTTTGGAAGTGGATGCTTTTGATTTCTTGTATACTCTCTTCAGGGCCATCCTTTTCTTCCTCTTAGGAATGTTTAACGGAGAGGCTTGGTCTTGAGTACCAGATTGTTCAGTAGTGTCTCTCTTAGTTAGGTCCTTTTCCTTTATAGGTTCAGAAGGAAAGAGGGCTGTGGATCAAAAGATGAAGTTGGCTGTGAAGTAGCTGAAGTTCTAGGTTGTGTTGTATATGGTTCAACCTTAACCTTAACCTCAGGAGGAGCTTGGCTTGGTGGAGAATGCAAGTCCATAATCTCTCCCTTCTTAATCTTTTGCTTGATCACTCTAATATGCTCATCCATAGTGGATAGAGACATTGGACCAAGCCTCCTTTCAGAGAATCCATACAGCTTTAAGAAGCTCATCATCCTTTTCCTGTCAGCAGATTTCTTTTGTCTACCTGAGGTTGTTTAGTTGCCACAGCCTCTCTCTCAAGACTTTCAAGAACTAGGGAGAGAGTAGGAGCATGTTTGTACAACCTTTTTTGCCTTCTTTCTTCTTTTACCTTTAGGAGCAGTCTTACATCCTCTGCCTCCTTCTTCTCCTTTCTTAACTCTAAGTCTTCCATTTCATTTAACTCTTCTTAGGGAAGAGGGATGAGTTCATCAATGTTGTAGTTTCTGGTTCCTAAATAGTTCAATCTGGGAGCCCTTAACTCATCATCTTGAGTGTTTGGCCTGGGGGCTGTCCTGATTGTAGCTTCCATGAAGCCTGAGGAATCAACTAAACTCTCTCCCCTTAGCTTCCTCTTCCTCTCTCTTTCCTCCTCCTCAATCTCTTCAGAGGTCATTTTCCTCTTTCCTTTGTCACTCATAGGCCTTGGTGACTCAGGTTGGAGAGAGCTTTGGTCTTCATTGCTTGATTTAGCAGTCAAGCTCTGGCCAGAGAGAGGTTATGATGCACCTTCACCAATTGGTGCCTCACTGAGGGTATAGGATGTTGAAGTGATGGACTCTGTGACAATGCTCACAAGTTTAGTCACTAGGCCTTCAGTCAAGGTTTCCCCTTTGAAGCTAATCTTAAGTTCCACCTCAATATCTAATTGACCAATGACATTACCCGCTTGCATTTGTCTTCTTCTACGTCTGAGTTCTTCCATGATTCTGCCTTGAATTCTCTCAGCCAATATGTCAGCTTGTCTGTATTGGCTTGGGTTGATAAGTGGCATATTGACTAGAGAAAGACTACCATAGTAGTTCAAGGTCTGAAAGTTGAAGACCTCTTGCTATCCTTGAACTCTATGCAATATGATAGCTCTTTTTTCAGCATCATACATCCACCCATATATTTTATTTGCAGCACCATAGGTTGTGACATTGCCCTTGGTATACCCTCCTCAAATGTAACACCCGAAAAATTTGTCAGTTAAAAAGAAAAGAAAAGAAAAAGAAATTAGAAGAAGGGAAAAGAAAAGTATCTTGATAGAAAGAGAAATGGACAAAAGTGGAGAGACTAAACGTACAAAAAGACAAAATAATATTATTATTCTGTCTAAAGTGGGCATGGCCGCCACAACTTCTGCATTTCAACTGCTCGACACTTTTTAGAGAGAGAAAGCAAAAGATCTTCAGTTCTAGAGGGAGGGAGCAGCTAAATTCAGTTAAGGTAAGTAAATTTAGTATAATTGGTTCATTTTTTATGGATTTTGGCCATAAAACTGGTTTCTACATGTTCTTATGTGTTTATATGTGCTCGAGTATGTGTTTTTGGACAAGTCTAGGTGTTAGAAACTTCTGAAAAGTTCAAGTCGAAGGAGTTAAGCTTAGAAGCAGCTTAGGTGAGTTTCTAAACCCCGTATTTTACATGTTTTTAAAGATTTTGGGGCTGAAAATGCATGTAAAACATCTTTAAAACTTTGGTATGTATGACCGTATGTATATATGCTTGTATGTTGATGTTTTATGGTTATGCATACTAAGTTAAGAATGAGAATGGTATTGAAAAGCTTAGAACATGTTAAGATTTGTGTTTAGGACTGAAAAATATGTTAGAAAGATATAAGTTGATGGTCATGATCCCAAAGAGGGCCCATGCGCCTACTATTTTTCCTTAGAAAAGTTTTAAGTAAGGTCATGCGCCCAAACAGGGCCCATTCGCCTGAAAATATGACTTAGAGAGTATAAGTATAAGATGATGCGCCTAAACAGTAGTCCATACGCCTTGAATTGTCTTAGAATATTCGAAGTGTTGCTGAAACGCCCAAGTGTAGGGTGAAACACCCAAATAGTGCCCATGCGCCCAAGAGGCTCATACGCCTAAATGTTGAAATAGTGAAGTATAGGCTCATTCTCCTGCATAGTGGAGAAACACCTAAACAGTCCTCATGCGCCTAAATAGTGCCCATGCGCCCAAACACTTACAAAAATTTCTGAATTTTTAGGAAAACCAAAATTTTAGGGTTTGACCCTAGTTTGACTTGGGGACTGTTTTGGCCTATTTTAAGCATGAATATGTAAGAGTCTATGAATAAAATATGCGTGATGTTATGAGGAATGTATGAAGTGTTATCTTTTAATGATTTTCAAAACGTACATATTATACTATAATATACGTTAAGTATTATGTTATGACTTTACGTAGTATGATGAATGAATGAATGAACGTAAAGTATAATGTAACAAAATGAAAGATAACAAAGATGAAAAGTGAAACATAATAAAAGAGAGAAAAGGCTTGCAAGCAAAATGAAAGGAGGAACACAACTCATGAGAGTTGTCAGCTCAACTGTGTGTTTTATAGCATACGATTTTGGCTAACCCATGAGGGTTCACACACAGGGGATCAGTCTTGGTGACTGATCCATAGTACGAAATAGGATCCTTGTCTCCCTGAAAATAATGAGGCTTTATGCACGGAATGGTGGCTTCGGGCCACGGGCTTTGTGCCAAATAATAATGAGGCTTTGTGCCCGGAATGGTGGCTTCAGGCCACGGGCTTTGTGCCAAAATATGATGATGCTTTGTGCCCGGAATGGTAGCTTCTCGCTACGAAGGGGAAAAGATTGACAGGAATAGAATCCGTACGAAACAAACGAAATGATAAAGTACGAAATGAACGTTAATGAAAGATAGTGATAAAGTACGAAACGAACGTTAACGAAAGATAGTGATAAAGTACGAAATGGACATTAACGAAAGATAATGATAAAGTATGAAACGAACGAATAAGTGAGATAAGGAATAAAGAATAAGGTTATATCTTGTTGCATGAACGATGAATACTTATGTACGAAAGTAAAAAAAGTATTTTGAACCGTATTAAGTATTTTAATACTTTAAAACTAGAACTCACTCAGCAACGCTGACTTTTATGCATTTTTAGTTGGCAGGTAATGTTGCTGAGGATGGCACGCGGGGAGGCTATTTGGCAGGGCAAGACTGGCATCCATTCACGCACGTTATTATTGTTGTTTTATAATGCAATTAACGGATGTTTTCTTTTGTAACTTAATAATGTTGTATTGCATAACAATAGTAATTTATTAATGAAATGAATGGGCTTTTGTTAATGAAATTCCGCTGCAATGTTTTATGAAATGTATAATATTATGTATGGTTAGTGCTATGAATGACCAACTATGAGGTGCCCGGGAACGGGGCTTTACAAGTTGGTATCAGAGCTAAAGTTTAAGTCAATTGGGTAAAATATTTTCAAAATCCTAATCTTAAACTGAGAATGGGACTAAAGGAGAGGGATGCAGCCTGAGTAGCTACGTGCCATCAGGTATTTCTTTTCTCGAAGTTAATTAAAGTTATATGCGTGTGCTATTTGATTATGTGCTTATAGTAGATTTAGATACTGATGTAGTCTGGATAGGAAATGCTTGTGGTGTGTGTAGTAAAGTAAGTGGCTAATCACAACTGGCCACTGTAATTAGGGACTTACTATACTTAACATAAACTAAGCTATTCCTTGAATGACCGTGTTAGTGTTTGAATCTTATAGTGATTAGAGAATGGCTGGAGGTAGATCATCTAAGGCCTCTAGGGTGGATTATAGGGAGGACGTGGTGTTGAACCGCGTGTT
Organism: Flaveria floridana; assembly: GCA_018326465.1. Taxonomy (NCBI): domain Eukaryota; kingdom Viridiplantae; phylum Streptophyta; class Magnoliopsida; order Asterales; family Asteraceae; genus Flaveria; species Flaveria floridana. The sequence continues at coordinate 5,155 of BJCO01638449.1, read as the reverse complement.
ACTAGGAACAAGGCTAAGACTGCCGAGAGGGCCCGTGCAGAGCCCAAGATGCATCACGAGGAAGGTGGTGATGAGAGTGCGAACTTAAGGGCCTCTGTGAAAGAGGCGGTGGTAGAGGAAGTGCTCCAAGTCATGCAGACGATACTGCCATCTGTGGTGACTGAAGTTATTAAGGTGGTAAGAGAGGATGAGAAGAAAGAGCGGAGAGGGACCACCGGAAGGGATGAAAGGGAGCGATCGGAGACCGAGACGATTGTCTCGAGTGAGGAGGAGGAGGAGGAGGAGGAAGAAGCTGTGCAGGAAACTGCACGTGGTTGTAACTATTGGGCATTTCAGAGATGCAAGCCCCCAACATTCGATGGGAATGGTGGTGCTGCTGCTGCTCACCGATGGGTGAGGGAGATGGTGGCGGTACTTGATATCAGCGAGTGCCCGAAGATCAGAAGGTGAAGTTTGCCACCCTTTCATTTATGGACATGACCTTATACTGGTAGTATAATATTGTCCAGGCTGAGGGTAGCAGGGCCATTGGAAAGATGAGGTGGCCAGAGTTGAAGAAGCTGGTGATCGAGGAATTCTGTCCTCACCGGGAACTCGACAAGATAGAGAGGGAGTTCCAACAGCTAGAGGTAGGCACCATGAACCAACAATACACCACCAAGTTTAATCGAGGAAGATCAAGAAATACATCCAAGGGTTGCAAGCTGACATTCGCAGGCATCTGATTACTACCCGGTCGGGTACCTTTCGATCGGTAGTAGACCTAACGGGTAGGTTGTATGATGAAAGAGAAGAGTCAGTGGTGGTGGAGGTGAAGAAGACGGGTGGTGGTGAGAAAAGCTGGGTCAGGAAAAGGTTCGGACATGGTGGTTTCACTCCAAGCAACAAACAGAGGAAAGTGGATGACCGTACGGTAGTGTCATCTAGTTCGGGGATAAAGAAGTATGAGAGCACTCCGGTGAGTGTAAATGGGGATTAAGCATGTGCTTCAAGTGTGGGAAGCCCGATCATGTGGTGAAGATGTGCGGAGCCACACGATGTTATAACTGTGGTGAGGAGGGCCATGTGAGCAGGGACTGTAAGAAGCCACAGGCCAAAAGTTCTGGGATTAAGAAGAAGCCAGAGGAAGGAAGACAGAGGGCAACTGCTAGAGCTTTCACGATGACACGGGAGGAGGCCAGAGAGGATCCCGATGTCGTGTCAGGTATGTTTCTAGTAAACCAAATTTGTGCCTCTGTATTATTTGATTCTGGTGCTAGAGGAGTTTCATTTCTTCTATTTTCTGTGCTACGTTGCCTGTTAGTAGTAGAAGTATTCATAAGCCATTCGACGTAGAAACTACTATTGGTAAGTCCACTAGAATTACTGGTATGATAGACGGCTGTGTCATAGAACTAGAAGGTCATAGGGTTTCTGCTAAATTACATGTGATACCCCTAGGCGGATTTGATGTAGTACTAGGGATGGATTGGTTAGCAACCTATGAGGCAAACATCGTGTGCCGCAAGAAGATGACTCGATTAATTGTGTCCAATGGAAGTTCGGTGACGATTTATGGCAATCATGTTACTACGGTTCCGAAAGTGATTTCGGTGGTGGTGGTAGGGAAGTACATAAGACGAGGATGCAGTGCCTACCTAGCCTATGTGAAAGATGTGGATGTGTCGGTGCCACAATTGTATGATGTGCCAGTGGTATGTGACTTTCCGGACGTGTTCCTAGAAGATTTTCCTGGTGTGCCACCGGATCGTGAGATTGAGTTTCAGATTGATCTGATACCCGGTGCTCAAACCATTGCCAGGGCATCGTATCGATTAGCTCCTACCGAGATGAAAGAGCTAATGGCTCAACTGCAGGAGCTGATGGATAAAGGGTTTATCTGACCGAGCATCTCTCCTTGGGGTGCTCCGGTATTGTTTGTGAAGAAGAAGGACGGTAGTATGCGGATGTGTATCGACTACCGAGAGCTGAATAAGCTGGCGGTAAAGAATCGGTATCCGCTACCGAGGATTGATGACTTGTTTGACCAGCTCCAGGGTTCCAGTTGGTTCTCAAGAATAGATCTTCGATCTGGTTACCATCAGTTAAAGGTGAAAGAGCGGGACATTCCTAAGACAGCTTTTCGCACGCGTTATGGACAATACGAGTTTCTCGTTATGTCTTTCGATTTGACTAATGCGCTAGCTGCCTTTATGGATTTGATGAACCTAGTATGTCGGCCCATGTTAGATAAATCAGTGATTGTGTTTATTGATGATATCCTGATTTGTTCAAGGAGCGAGGAAGAACATGCCGGCCACATACGCGAAGTATTGGAGACGCTTAGAAGAGACAAGTTGTATGCTAAATTCTCTAAGCGTGCTTTCTGGTTGCGCGAGGTGCAATTTTTGTGTCATGTTGTTAATGCTGAAGGAATCATGGTGGAGCCGGCAAAGGTTGAGGCGGTGATGCAATGGAAGTCTCCAAAGACGTCATCCGAGATTCGTAGTTTCTTAGGTTTGGCGGGTTATTACAGAAGGTTCATCCAGGACTTTTCCAAGGTAGCCTCACCTTTGATCAAATTGACCCGCAAAGATGTAATGTTTGAGTGGGGTCAGATGCAGGAGGATGCTTTCGAGGAGTTGAAGACGAGATTGACTCAAGCTACTGTTTTGACGTTACCCAAAGGGAGTGAAGACTTTGTGGTATATTCGGATGCTTCTTATTCATGACTAGGTTGTGTGCTGATGTAACGTGGAAGGGTAATAGCCGATGCATCCCGGCAGTTGAAAACCCACAAGGTCAACTACCCTACCAATGATTTGGAGTTACGGCTGTGATCTTTGCATTGAAGATTTTCGGCACTACTTATACGGGACGAAGTGCACCATCTTCACTGACCACAAGAGCTTGAAGTATTTCTTCGAGCAAAAGCATATCAACATGAGATAGAGGAGATGGTTAGAGCTCATCAAGGATTATGACTGTGAGATCCATTACATGCCGGTAAGGCCAACGTCGTGTCCGATGCCCTTAGTCAAAAACAAAGACCCAAGCCGATTCAGGTGAAAGCTTATCAGTTGGTTATGACCGCTGATGTGATGACCCAAGTGAAAGACTTTCAAGATGAGGCGTTGAAAGAAGATCGCCTTAATTCCGAGCGAATGAAGGGTCTGTTGCAGAATTGGGTGAAAACACTTTCGGTGTTAAAACATGGAATGGACGGATATGGATCCCTCGTTACGGAGATCTACATGGGCGAATCATGGATGAAGCTCATAAAACTCGATACTCAATTCATCCCGATGCCATGAAGATGTATCAGGACCTGAAGAAAGATTATTGGTGGTCGGGAATGAAGCGCGACGTAGTAGAGTACATGAGCAAGTGCCTTACTTGTTTACAATTGAAGGCAGAACATGAGAAACCATACGGGAAGATCCAACCGTTGGATATAAGTGGAAGTGGGAGCACATCACCATGGATTTTATTACTAAGCTACCTCGTACGATGAGGGGATGTGATACCATATGGGTGATTGTTGATCGATTGATGAAAAGTGCTCACTTCCTACTGATAGAGGAGACGTACTCATCGGAAAGATTGGCGGATCTGTTCATTAAAGAGATTGTAGCTTGTCATGGTGTGCCGGTGTCTATCGTGTCGGATAGTAACACCTGATTTACATCAAAGTTTTGGAAGAGATTCCATGATGCGATGGGGACGAGGCTACACATTAGCACGGCTTATCATCCTCAAATAGTGGTCAGTTGGAGAGGATGATTCAGAAGCTCGAGGATATGCTCCGAGCATGCATGATTGAGTTTGAAGGAAGTTAGGATGATTACTTACCGGTAGCAGAATTTTCGTATAACAACAGCTATCATGCCAGTATTGGTATGCCACCTTATGAGATACTATACAGTAGGTGTAGGACACTCGTATGTTAGGGTGATATTGGATAGAAAGAGTTCGGGAGCCTTGAGGTGATGGAGGCTACCACTGAGAAGTTAGAAAGGATCAAAGCCTTTATGAAGGCAGCAAAAGATAGACAAAAGTTTTCCGCCGACAAGGGGTGAAGACCGATTGAATTCAAGGTGGGCGACCGAGTTATGTTGAAGGTCTCAACATAGAAAGGAATCATTCGGTTCAGAAAGTGAGGTATGCTGAGCCCGAGGTACATAGGACCTTTCCGAATCATTGCACGAGTAGGAGAGGTGGCCTATCGGTTAGAATTGCTAGATGATTTAAGTGGAATTCACCCGACATTTAGCGTATCTCATCTGAGAAAGTGCTTGGCTGATGAAGATATATTTGTACCACTGGATAATGTTGAAGTGGATGAATGGCTCAATTACATAGAGCAACCGGTGGCAATCATTGATCGAAAAGAAAAGAGGTTAAGGAATAAAGTGGTTCTATTGGTGCGTGTGCAGTGGAAACACAGAAAGGGTTTAGAATCTACATGGGAGATTGAGGAGGAGATAAGACAACATTACCCACAGTTATTCAAAGAGCGACAGGTTTCGGGGATGAAACCTCTTTAAGGGGGGTGGACTTGTAACACCCGGGAATTTTGTCAGATAAGAAGAAAAGAAAAGAAAAAGAAATAAGAAGAAGGGAAAAGAAAAGTATCTTGATAGAAAGAGAAATTGACAAAAGCAGAGGGAATAAAGGTGCAAACAGGACAAAATAATATTATTATTCTGTTTAAAGTGGGCATGGCCGCCCACAACTTCTGCATTTCAACTTCTCGACACTTTTTAGAGAGAGAAAGCAGAAGAGCTTTGGTTCTAGAGAGAGGGAGCAGCCAAATTCAGTTAAGGTAAGTAAATTTAGTATAATTGGTTTGGTTTTTATGGATTTTGGCCATAAAACCATTCATAAAAACCGGTTTCTACATGTTCTTATGTGTTTATATGTGCTTGGCTATGTGATTTTGGACATGTCTAGGTGTTAGAAACTTTTGAAAAGTTCAAGTCGAAGGAGTTAAGCTTGGAAGCAGCTTAGGTGAGTTTCTAAACCACGTATTTTACATGTTTCTAAAGATTTTAGGGCTGAAAATGCATGTAAAACATCTTTAAAACTTTGGTATGTATGACCGTATATATATATATATATATATACATATATATATATATATACATATATATATATACATATATATATGTATATA
>BJCO01638438.1:0-10218 GCA_018326465.1 Flaveria floridana | reverse complement strand
AAGCAACAATCAAATGTCAAAGATAAGATTTCTTATAATTAGTGATCATAGAGCTGTGATGCATTTTGGTTAAATCTTAAAAATCATTACCATCCATTTAAATGACCCCATGATCTTTAAATAATCAAATGATCATATATAGTCATACACCATCAAACTAATACTTAATAATATAACCAATCAATTATTGAGCAATCTTATTCTAGATTGCATCGTTACAGTTACATAACAATCAAACAAACTGTTTATTTTCAATTCACAATTCATCACTTTCAATATTGAGCAATAATCCAACTATTGCAATAATCCAATCAAACAGCAAGTGCAACAGCTCATCACTTTCAATTCACAATTCATCATAATCAATTATTGAGCAATCTCAGTCAAACTATTGCAATAATCCAATCAAACAGCAAAGAAATACTCAAATAATCGATGATCGGTTGTTCGTTGTTGTTCGATGATCGATGCCTCGATGGAGCGAAATCAGACCCCAAGTGCAGCAGCTCGATGCAGCAGCTTGGAACCGCTCGATGCAGCAGTGAAATCAGACCCCTAAGTGCAGCTTGATGCAGCAGCTTGGAACCGCTCGATGGAGCAGCGAAATCAGACCCCCAAGTGTAGCTCGATGCCTCGATGGTTTCTCACTTGCTCCCGATTGTCGATGTTTGGCTCTGAAACATCGAACTGCTCCTCCCGATGGTCGACAAAAAACGAGCCCAGAACAAAAAACGAACCCAGCGATATATCGGTGATATGGCCGATATTTAGAGGACAAAATATCGGCGATATATCGGTCATATCGGCCGATAATATCGGCACCGATATTCTGTCCGATTTTTTGGACCGATATGCAACCCAATCATCGATAACCGATATATCGGTGATATATCACCGATATATCGGTGATATATCACCGATATATCGGTGATATATCACCGATATATCGGCCGATTTAACTGCATAGCACGAGCGACAAATTAAGGTAGCGGAAATGCGAATGCTGAGGTGGATGTGTGGACACACAAGACTGGATCGGATAAGGAACGACATGTTTCGACAGAGGCTAGAGGTGGCTTGTATCACGGATAAAATACGAGAGGGAAGATTAAGATGGTTTGGGCACGTGAAGAGGAGACTGATGTCAGCGCCTGTTAGGGCAGTAGAGAACATCACCCTAGAGGGTAGGAGGAGTAGATGAAGACCTAAGTTGACTTGGGAAGGGATAATTAGGCGAGATATGGTAGAGTTGCATCTCTCTGAGCACATGATCGAGGATAGGAGTGTTTGGAGGCGTAGAGTTAAAATTAAGGGCTTCTAGTGAGATCTGTGGGTAGGGAGAGTAAAGGAAGACCTGATGCGTGACCCTCGCGTGATGTGTAGGGAATCGACATTCGCTCTTTATAGGTGAAACATGCTGCTTATTTGATGTATGCACTATCTTCGGGTTGTTATGTCTATGGGTATGCCTACGCTTATGTTATGTATGTTATGCTTATAAATATACTTAAAAATATTGACTATGCTTATCTAAACCTTTGTGTGATATATACCTATGTGTTGTATGTTATATAATTTGCTTGCTATCGTCCTCGAGTCGGGGGTCTCTTTGGAAGCGGTCTCTCTATCTCTAGATAGAGGAAGGACTCGCCACCACCTACCCCTCCCAGACCCTGCTTTTGAGAGGAATATACCGGGTATGTTTGTTTGTTTACTCTTAAAAGTATTGAACTTGGACTAGAACTTCTTATCTAGAAAATGAGGAAGAACAAGGCTGCCAATGCCTCTGTTCCTTTGATCTTTTGGCTTACAACTCCAAAATCATGCACAAACTGTCAACTTGTGATGAACACCTCCAGAAACTCTTCTGTTTGTATCCTAATAATAACAAAATGTTCCCCATTAATCTCTTAGCATCAAATCCTAAAGCTCAAGAAAGTGGTGCGAAGTTTACACTTTACATACCTATTGTTAGTGGATTACTCCTCAGAATCTGATGATCTTGACACAGGAATTTTATCATCTTTTCTTCTATTGCTTCACATACGCATTTTAGCTACTGCTTCTTGATCTTTTTGGGAGAGTCTAGAACCTAATTTGTGAAGATTTGGAAGCATCCTATTGTAGTTAAAGGCCTGTAAATCTACCAAAAACATGCAGCAATGGTCTTAGATATGTACAGAAAGAAAAAGGGGTGAAATGACAGCATAAACATGGCAGAGATTGCAGGTGCGATGGATGGCTGATATGGCCCGTATTGCATGGTCTTTGAACAACCCATATTGCCTAAAATGACCTGTGTGGCTAAAATGACCTGTGTTTGAAAATTCTGATTATTGAGGGCACTAATAGAGAAATTACCAAACAAGGTCTTTTTTATTAACTGCACATAATAGAAACGAGCTTTATACTTTTCCTGACTTGTGCCAAGTTTAAATCCAGGGAAAAATAGAGACGAATTTACATTAATTATTGATTATAGTTACCAAGTCACATTTTATAATCTGATTGTATCAATGGATAAGGTCAATCTTTTTTGTTATTCTTCAAAAAGTGCTGATGTGGCATTTTATTTGTCATTTGAGTATGTATGTGTATGCACTGGTCCTCTGATGTGACATATGATAACTATTTTTAAATTATATAGTTTTAGAGGAAAAAACCAGTTTTTCAAACTTGTATATAAATTTATGTTCTTAATTTGTTTTCACATAAGCATTTTTTCCGCACATGTGACTGACATCTGATGTGGCATTTGGCATGACATCAACCGTTGCCACATTAGTAATTTATTGGTAAAATTAATTTATAATGAGGTTGGTTGCTTACATAGTTAAAGTTTTTCATTAATTTTGTTCTGTTTTCTCTTTTATATTGATAAACTGTTTCAAATAAAAAAAATCACATTTTCTTTTGGTGTTTGAAATTAATTGTCATCTGGAGTTCCAGTTCCTAACGATTATCAGGTTTCCTTATATATGTTCTAAAGATGACAAAGGAAGTTGAAAAGTCTTTATTAAGGTAAAAAAGAGGGTAAACGGTAAGTAAGTTTTCACATAAATAATTTGGAACTGATAAATCCAAAACTTGTTATTTGACCAGAGTAGACACTTGAAAGTTGGTACAACTTGGAATTAGATAATCAAATAACCAAACACCAGCTTAGTGTCTTAATTAAATGTGGTTATATAGATCCTCTACTGTGTTTTTACTATGTGAACCGTCTAAATATATCATATCCAAACCTCTGAGGTGTGGTAGAAAGAGGCTTGGTGGTCTGGCTGTCATTAATTTTATACAGCACTATGCACCATGATTTGCTTTTTGTATGATCCATTTTCCTTTTTGACAAACGGGATTGTGCAGCATTTTGCAGGGAACTACACCAAAGATCACATTGATGATAATGACATTGGAGTATCAACCATAAATTTCTTCTTGAATTGCTTATTACTTCTATTGGGTCATTTTACTTCAAAGCAATTTGATACTGTAATGATGGAACACAGATCGCATATAACTCGTGTTGTTGCATCACAGGTAATTAAACTTGTTAAAAATTAAATTCTCTCTGTTTATTAGTGAATACTGCATGACTTACTTTTGTATGTTCAACAAGTATTCACACTTTTCTTTGGATCCATAAATCGTGCATCCCTTTTATCTATTTATTGAAAAGGTGTATCTATGTGTTAATTAGAAAATTTGCCACTCAAATTCTTTTAATGCCACCTCTTTATCTTCTAACATAAGATGTTATGGCAATTAGGGCATGTTTGGCATGTAGTTGTTTAGAAGATTTGGAGAGCTTATGATTTTGTTTAAAAGTAAGCTTTAATTAGGAAAATGGTTTCTTTGGATGATAAAGCTTTAGCTTTGATTTTGAAAATATAAGCTTTAAGCGGTTAAGCTACTCAAAGTAGTTTTTTAAAACTAAGCTTGGAGCTTTTGAGATAAAAAATTCCTAAATACCCTTTCATATTAGTCATTTATTTAATAAATATTTATGTGCGTTCTTTTATGTCATTTTAGGTTTCCCAGCTATTACAAAAATATGGTTTGTTAAACACTTTTATACATCTAGCATTTATAGCTCACTACTGTAGATGTGCAGTTTCAACTTGTTAATGCTAGAACAAGACAATTTTGGTTTCAACAAGAAAAAGATTAGGATTTGACTAAATATGAAGCAAGTCAAATGGTTTGAACTGGATGTAGGTCCAAAATCATTTTACATATATAACATACAATGGCAAAAATTGTTTCATTTAGAAGAAATGATATTATACTTTAATAACTTCGTTTTGTAATCGTCATACAATTAGTTGTTTACTAACTTAAAATAATAGAACGAAAAGGTGTCATAGGAAGTGCTAGATCAAGTACACTTTGTGGTCTTATTTTAAAAAGATTTACCAAGTTGTTTACTAACTTAAAAAAATAGAACGAAAAGGTGTCATAGGAAGTGCTAGATCAAGTACACTTTGTGGTCTTATTTTAAAAAGATTTACCAAGTTGTTTACTAACTTAAAAAAATAGAACGAAAAGGTGTCATAGGAAGTGCTAGATCAAGTACACTTTGTGGTCTTATTTTAAAAAGATTTACCAAGTTGTTTACTAACTTAAAAAAATAGAACGAAAAGGTGTCATAGGAAGTGCTAGATCAAGTACACTTTGTGGTCTTATTTTAAAAAGATTTACCAAGTTGTTTACTAACTTAAAAAAATAGAACGAAAAGGTGTCATAGGAAGTGCTAGATCAAGTACACTTTGTGGTCTTATTTTAAAAAGATTTACCAGAAATATGAGCATGTTAACATGAGATTTATATCAGATCAACTTTTTTGGATGTGCAATATTGGAGCCATTTATTATATTGCACAACGATATTAAAACGACTCACCATTGTTGCACTGTTTTTAATGCATTTCCTGTGATATATCCCATGCATTACAATAATGAAAAAAACAGCATACATGTTGAGAAACTAATAAATATTACCTAAATGTCTTGAGGACAAAATTTGTCAAAACCATCATGGCTCAACTCTCAAGTTGGAAACTGTTCTCTCGAGGGTCAAATATAATCTGTCAATACCTTAGTACCCATTGGAAAAGTTTTTTTGTCATAAAGTAGCAACATTTTTTTATGGTGTTTTATTTTATTGCTTTTTTGTGCCATCGTAGTCATTGGAGTTTATAAAACCTTTTCAATTTAGTCATTTGCTTACGTCGTAACCTCTTTAAAATCAGTTTCCTAGCTGACTTGGGCTGTCCATATATACTTTTTAAAGGAAACATGTCTGACATGGCAGTATATCTAAAAAAACGAATTAAAGAATATTTAATTTCATCAAGTTCTTATTCAGTTGTACAATAAATTGCCAAGTCAACAAAGGCTTTAAATTCTAGTTAAGTTTATATCGTCACATAAGCAGTTTTTTTTATAATAATACACATGGACTGCCAAGTCACTAGAGAAACCAGTTTAACAAGGTATCAGACTGTCAGGGAATCAATTACTGTCGTGGCATAGTTTTACAAACTTGAATGACTAAAATGGCACAGTTAAACAAACTTAGATGACTAAAAAACACAAATAAGAGACATACTAACAGAAAACACTAGAAAAATTACATTGCTATTCTATGACAAAAAATCTATAGAAATTTTGTATCCAACACGGAAATTATATATTTAAATTGATGTAAAACACCTTTTCTTTTCTTGGATCACTATTCGTGGCCCCTGGTATGTACTTTGAGTTATGACATTACTAATATTTTTATTGTTCTATAGCTTTGTTCAGCTGATGATGATGTCATAAATGGTTCTATCTCAATTCTAAAAGCAACCATTTTTGGCACAAACCATTTTGCATCTGGGCGCAATCTCACAGACAATAAACAGATGAAATCCGTGTTACCTCTATTATTAAATCTTTTGGAAGAACGCGATGGTACAGCCAGGGCTGTTGTCACATTAATTGCTGAATATTGTTCTATGTATGCATTTTACTTCCAATCTTTTAGTTAGAGATGGCAACTTGGGTGGGTTGGATAAATGGGTTCAAACTGAGGCAGACTTTTTTTAGTATGGGCTCAACCAAGCCGGTTCGAATTATGTTGATCAACAAACATTTTCCTGTTCATTATTAACCAGCTTTAAATACAGAAAATGGATTAACTTATTATTACAATAATATTCTGAATTCGGTTCGTGTGACTCAAAACGGGCTGGGTTGGTTTGTATTGACCCATAACATACTTTTTCTATTTGTAAAAGTCATGTGTACGCAAGCAGTATTATTATGGCAATATTCTATGTTTTTGTTTAAGAATGATCAAAAGGTGATCATCAGCGACTTCTCAACCTGTTTGACTGATTCCCCTTTTAGCCAAATATTTTGGTTTGACCCGCTTGACATAATTATAATAATATGGTTTAGATTATAATTGTAATAACATGATTATATTATTATAATTATTACAATAATATTTTGTAATTAATGTGGGCTGGGTAGGTTTGGTTCACCCACAGACACTTCTATTTTCCATATTTGATTTTTATATGTTTATTAGTTAATTGTGATTGCATAGACCGTATTGTTACGGTTATTTTTAAATATTTGAATAAAAATGATTACTAGTGTAATGCATTGAAAATAGACTTTGCGAGACTTTTCAACTCATTTGATCAATTTACCTTTCTACCAAAGTTTTTGATTTTAGCCATTCTGAGCTTAAAAAAAACCCAAATTGACGCATTTTAAACACAATCGGTCAATATTGTTCTACTGGCAACAAATAATATTTTTCCAGGAGCGAGGATGAATACTGCCTTGAACAAATTCTAAAGTGTCTTGCTAGCGAAAATATCAGTCAAAGAAGGAATGCTTTAGATGTTATTTCAGAAGTCATCGACTTTTCATCAGATTCTCCATCTACCTTTTCACATCTGATTTGGTATGCAACATTACATTATTACCCTTTTTTTTAACAATTAGCATTTGTCACTCTTAAATGATTTATGTTCTGAAACTTAATAATCATAGCAGGCAGGATATAGCAAACCATTTGCTTGATTGCCTCAAAGATGAAGAAGATATAATTCGTGTACATGCAAGCAAACTACTAAAACTTGTTGGTTAGTCTTCTAACTTTATAATGTGTTCGTATCCCTATAATTTACAAGAAATTGCGCAAGATAGAAAATGAACGTTAGTACGTTACACTTTTTCATTATTTTAGCAACTAAGTTTGAATTCAGAACTACATAGTAATCAACCTGCAATTTTTTACTGATTTTAGCAACCAAGTTACATTCTATTACTATTTGTAGCAACGAGGTAGGAGGTCCTTTTTGCAAATTTTTAGGGAGGCTGCTGAAGTGGCATCCCTCGCCGCATTTCCCTCCCTTATCTCTAGGAATTTCTCCTATTTTGGGTACTTGGGTTCTCCCAATAACTGAAAAGTGTCTATTCTTCATATGAATACTATGACTGGAAAAAACAAACAAGCAAATCACTTTTGGAATCACCTTTTCTTTCCGTCGGTTAACAACCAATAACTGTAAATGATCCAATCTTGGTCAAATAGCCACCGAGGCAAGGAGGCGCAGTTCTTAAACAGAAGAATGACGAGAAAGAGGAAACTAAAGGTTAGCCGCTAGGACCAAAGACAAAAAAAACAACCGCAGGCCTTTCGGTAGCTATTCAAAAGAATCAATTCAATCAGCTCCTGAGCTAGGAGTCATATTCTTTAAATATTTATATGCCACGCTATCTGATGTGTAATCTTTAAATATAGTTTTCAAATAGAGATCATTTTAAAACTGGTAAAAAATATGTTCAGTTTATATTCCCATAAGCTTATTTTTCTTATGTGGCATCTAATGTGGTGGCTGGCATGGCAAATATCAATGTCACATCAGCATTAATAGGTGAAAGCAGTTAACATGAGTTTGATTGTTAAAACCAGTGTTAGTTTCTATTTTGCGTCTACTTTAAAATTGGCTGCTTTTTTGAAAAAAGTTTAATTTTTGTTTCATTTTGGCACATTGTTTACCCTATAATTTAGTTTCTATTTTGCGTCTACTTTGATGTCCCTTTCCAATATGTGCTCATGAATATCATGCTTATGGTCTCTCAAAATCTCACCAATGGCACCCTTATTTGTAGATCCTTCACTGGTATTGGCCACATTAGTTCATCTAATCTATTCATCAAATGCAACATTGTGTTCATCTGCTACAACTACATTACTTGGCGTGCTCAAATATCACAACGAGAAACCTGAAGTTATCTCCATGTTGCTAGATTGTTTAAGGTAATTCTTCTGGAGCAATGAACATGTGAACTAGTATTCTTAACAATTCATTTTAGAAGGTAAACAATGTTTATATTCTTTTTGCTTACAAAATTTCAAAAAAAAAAAAAAATTATATTCTTCCCAAAGTTTTATTTGCTTTTTGCATTTTCATAAAATCGTATGTATGTTGGTTACTTGGTAACTAAGTGCCAATTAAAATGATAGTGAATGCTAACACTCAATTATTTTGTTTAGTCATATGTATATACATACAATAAGCACACTTGCACAAAGATATATATTACACATATAACATGCACCTAATTATTAAGTTCTCGTAGTTCTCACAAAATTAATAAGTTAATATTTATTTATTTGTGAGAACTACTAGAACTTTTATTTTACATATGTGGAAATAATAGAACTAATTTGCGCATGTGTAAAGAGTTCCTAGATTCTGAAGAAAAATAAGAGTTCTCAATATAACCTTTCCCTATATACATATGGACATTACTAATATAAAAGTTCCATTAATCTTTTTACTACTTCAGACGTCTTATATTTGCGCTTATAGTTTCTTTGTTCTGTTTGTCATCCTTTCCTTCTTTATCAGTAATCTTGATGCAAGTTCAGGTCGTCAGAAGAGTGCAGAAAACTACAGATCGGAAGGTATTTAGTTACTGTTATTAGAGGTTGAAAATGGGCGGGTCACTAAAAATTTGGTACTAGTCGAAGCAGGGTGGACAGGAACACTTTTTGTTCAAAATTTACATTTTTAATACATAATTACTTTGGCATTTATGATTAAGAAGTTCGGATATTTAGATGATAATTTTTATGATTAAACTAATTCAGTAGGTTTTATGCTTTGATCACTTCTTGTGACATTTGCCCCAATTCCTTGTATATGATCAATTAGTTACTACTTGCATCAGGCTTGGTGGGTGATGTGGATACAGTTCTCAAGTTGATACCAGAATGGTCAAGATCTGTAAGTTTGAATACTGAAATTTTAAACTGTTGTCCATTGTCTGCTTTCCTTTATACAGTTGATACCAAAGGGGTTAATATTCTTTTTCTTGTATGTTAATTACTTTGTATATTTGAAATCTTCTAAATGCTTTTCATTATTCTCATAAGCATGTTGGTATTTTGGTAACTAACTACTTAACATTATTTTATATTATGACTTTTTTTCTTGATTTCTGAATCTTTATTTATGATCCTTTTTCAGGTCAAAAATTGGAAATTATTGGTAGGGCCACTGCTAAACAAGATGTTTGCTGAGTCATCAAACCCTATTATGGTCAAGTTTCTAAGTTGTATAAGTGATTATTTAGGGGCAACGTCAGATATAGTCTTCCAACAAATTCTTTTACATACAGAAGCACAAAGAGAGTATGTCTTCTTTTCGAAAGGGCTTTCCGGGCCTTCCCCAACTACTAATGCATATTTTAGTATTCATGTTTGTTCATCACTAATTGTATTAGTTATGATTCATGCAGATTAATAAATCATAAGTGTTAATACATGCATTTAATAGTATTTGACTAGTGGGGAACTTTGCAGTTTGAAATATATCTATACGTTTTCTAGAGGTGTCAAAATGCTGGTTGGGTAAAGGGTCAAAACAGGTTAGTATGAAGTACGAGCCAACATGGGTCGGTTTAAGTGGGGTTGACCTGTCAGCCTTTCTTTAAAATTTCATAAATAGTTAAAGCAGCAAGTATATTACAAAACTATATTACTAAGATAACAATATAATTATTTAAATAAAATGAATTAGGAGATCTTATGCATTAAAATAACAATATAATTATTTAAATAAAATGAATTAGAAGATCTTATGCGTTGTCAATGAACCATTTTGACCCACTTTTATATGAATGGGTTGAAATAGCCATCTTCCAT
>BJCO01638424.1:0-18841 GCA_018326465.1 Flaveria floridana | reverse complement strand
CAAATAATATTATTGAAAAAAATATCCTAATAAATTGTTCCATCTCATATGCAACTTATTTAGAAAACCCATTTTCTAAATTGGTGTTAATATTTAATTGCATGATCATATCATCAATTAAATATTAATAGGTGTTTGCTAAGCTTGTTATTAGGTATAACCCGACTTGGATCATAACGTACTAACCACATCAATATTCTAAGTGTCTTGGGCACACAGAATCCTACAAAAAGTATGTTTTATTTAAAACTAGAACTCACTTAACAACACTGACTTTTGATGTGTTTCCAGTTGGCAGGTGTGTTGCTGAGGATGGCACGGGGTGACTACTCAGTTCTTTTATGATGGAATCCATTGTTATAATGGTTTTATAATGAAATGATTTTATGTAATGAACTGTAATAGTATTTTGTAAGAGCAATTTATGAAAATGAAAAGGATGTTTTTAATGTATCCGCTGCATGATTTTTGTAATGATGTGTTTTAGGAGCGATGAGGAACCAACTGTAAGCATCCCGGGAACGGGCCCTTACACCAATCCAGTTTAAAACATGTAAAAACCAGGAATCTAAAACTCACTTGTTATAACCTTTGAGCAAAACTCATTCAGACTCGAGTCCACAAGGAGTTCTAAAGAGCAAACAACCAAACACACATACAGGCTTGGTCCAAGCTGCAAATTCGCTTGAAATCTAGCAAAACACAAGAAAAACTTACCTTTCAGCCAATTCTTCTTCTTTTCTCTTAAACCAAATTCTTTTTCTCTCTCTAAAAGACCGAAGTCAGTTAATGGAACAGAATAGTGGGCGACCATTCCCACTTCTAAACATTATAATAATAAAGTTTGCCTCTTCCATAACTTTAACCCCTTAACTTGGGTTATTTTTCTTTTTTTTACTTTTCTTTTGTTTTATAAATTTCTAGCTATTACAAGTCCACCCCCTTATATAGGTTTCATCCCCGAAACCTATCACTTCTCGAATAGTTATGGGTAATGCCGTCTTATATCTTCCTTAGTCTTCCAGGTAGACTCAAATCCCTTCCTGTGCCTCCACTGTACTCATACCAATGGAACCACTTTATTCTGTAATATTTTCTCTTTTCGATCAATGATTGCCATGGGTTGCTCTATATAATTGAGATACTCATCCACTTCAATTTCTTCCAGTGTTACAATCATATCTTCATCAGCTAAGCACTTTCTCAGATATGATAAATAGAATGTTGGATGAACCCCACTTAACTCATCGGTTTGCTCCAACCTATTGGCCAACTATCTTACTCGAGCAATGATTCGGAAAGGTCCTACATACCTCGGACTCAACATCCCTCGCTTCCTAAAACGGATGATCCCTTTCTAAGGCGAGACTTTCAGCATAACCCTATCTCCTACCTTGAATTCAATCGGTCTCCGTCTCTTGTCAGCATAGGATTTTTGCCTATCCTTTACTGTGTTCATAAAAGCCTTAATCTTTTCCAACTTTTCAGTCGTGGCCTCAATTACGTCATTACTCCCTAACTCTTTCTGTCCAATGTCACCCCAACATACGGGCGTCCTACACTTCCTACAGTATAGCATCTCATATGGTGGCATACCAGTACTGGCATGATAACTGTTGTTGTATGAGAATTTAGCTAACGGTAAGTATTCGTCACAACATCCACCAAAATCAATGGCGCATGCCCGAAGCATATTTCCAGCATCTGGATGGTCCTTTTCGACTGACCATCTGTCTGAGGATGGTAAGTCGTGCTGATACGTAACCTCATCCCCATCACGTCATGAAATCTCTTCTAGAACTTGGAGGTAAACCGAGTGTCGCCATCAGACACAATAGACGTCGGTACACCATGATGAGTTACAATCTCCCTGATAAAGAGATCCGCCAACCTCTCAGATGAATATGCCTCATGGATCGGTAGAAAGTGAGCACTTTTTGTCAAACGGTCAACTATCATATAGCATCGTACCCCCTTGCTGTATATGGTAACTTCGTAATGAAGTCCAAAGGTTGGATCTTCTCGTATGGGTTCTGATGCTCCGCCTTCACTTTTAAGCAAGTAAGGCATTTACTCATATACTCCGCTACCTAACGCTTCATACCAGGCCACCAATAATCTTTCTTCATATCATGATGCATCTTTGTAGCATCGGGATGAATGGAGTATCAAGTATTATGAGCCTCGCCCATGATTCGCCTATATAAATCTGTATAATGAGGGATCCACATCCGCCTAAAACGGGTTCTAACTCCGAGTGTGTTTTCACCCAACTTCGTGACTAGACCTCTCATCCTTTCAGAATTACGGCGATCTTCTTTCAGCGCCTCATCTTGGAATCCCTTGACCTATGTCATCACATCAAAGGTCATCAGTAACTGGTAAGCTTTCACCCGGATTGGCTTGGGTCTCCTCTTTCGGCTAAGGGCATCCACCACTACGTTGGCCTTGCCCAGATGGTAATGGATCTCACAATCATAATCCTTGATAAGCTCCAACCATATCCTCTGCCTCATGTTCAGATCCTTCTACTCAAAGAAGTACTTCAAGCTCTTATGGTCGGTGTAGATAGTGCATTTCGTCCTATGTAGGAAGTGCCACCAAATCTTCAACGCAAAGACCACAACCGCTAGCTCCAAATCATGAGTAGGGTAGTTAGTCTCATGGATCTTCAATTGTCAGGACACATAGGCTATGACCTTCCCTCGTTGCATCAACACGCAACCTAATCCCAAATAAGAAGCATCTGAATGGACAACCGAGTCTTCGCTTCCTTCGGTAACGTCAAGATAGGAGCTTGAGTCAATCTCGTCTTCAACTTCTAGAAAGCCTTCTCTTGCTCTTGACCCCATTCGAACTTAACATCTTTACGGGTCAACTTGGTTAACGGAGAAGCTATCTTGTAGAAATCTTGGATAAACCTCCTGTAATAACCGCTAAACCCAAGAAACTGCAGATCTCGGATGGCGTCTTCGGAGATTTCTATTGCATCACTGCCTCCACTTTCCCCGGGTCTACATTAATCCTTTCGGGATTCATCACATGTTCCAGAAACTGAACTTCGCGCAACCAAAACGCGCACTTGGAGCACTTGGCATACAACTTCTCCCTTCTAAGCGTTTCTAGCACCTCATGAATCTGACCGGCATGTTCCTCCCCACGCCTTGAATAAATCAGGATGTCATCAATAAACACAATCACTGATTTATCCAACATCGGCCGACACACCCGGTTCATCAAATCCATAAAGGCAGCCGGCGCATTGGTTAAACCAAAAGACGTCACGAGAAATACGTAGTTTCCCTAATGCGTGCGAAAAGCTGTTTGGGAATATCTTGCTCCTTCACCTTCAACTGATGGTAACCTGATCAGAGATCTATTCTCGAAAACCAACTGGCACCTTGTAGCTGATAAAACAAGTCATCAATTCTAAGTAGTGGATATCGGTTCTCCACCGTCAACTTGTTTAACTTGCGATAATCGATACACATCCACATATACCGTCCTTCTTCTTTACAAACAAGACTGGAGCACCCCAGGGAGAGATATTCGGTTGAATAAACCCTTTGTCCAATAATTCTTGCAATTGAACCATTAGTTCCTTCATCTCAGATGGAGCCAAATGATACAACACCTTAGCAACAGGTTCGGTACCAGGTATCAGATGGATTTGGAACTCAATCTCACGGTCCGGTCGCACACCTGGTAAATCTTCTGGGAAGATGTTTAGAAAGTGACACACAACTTGAATGTCAGACAGTTGTGGTAGTAACGTGTCCACATCCTTCACCTAAACTAGGTAGGCACTACATCCACGTTTCATGCACTTTTCTGCCACCACCATCGAAATCACCTTCGGAATCGTAGTAACTCGATCACCATAGATCGTCACCTAACTCCCGTCGGGCGCGGTCAATCGAATCATCTTCTTGCGACACAAGATATTTGCCTTGTAGGCTGCTAGCCAATCCTTCCCTAAGACTACATCAAATCCACCTAAGGTCATCACAAATAGTCTAAAAGGAAACCTATGACCTTCTAATTCTATGTCGCAACCTTCTATCAGATCAAAAATCCTGGTAGACTTACTAATGGCAGTTTCGACATCGAAGGGTTCATCAATACTTCTACTTATAACAAACAACTTAGTATAGAAAGCAGTAGAAATAAAAATCCTACTAGCACTAGAATCAAATAACATAGAGGCACAAGTTTGGTTTACTAGGAATGTACTTGACACAACATTGGGGTCCACCCTAGCCTCCTTCCGGGTCATCGTGAATGCTCTGGCACTCGCTCTCTGCCCTTCATTTCTAATCCTCTTCTTCTCCCCAGAACTTTCAGTCCTCGGCTTCTTGCAATCCCTACTCAGATGACCCTCTTCACCATAGTTATAACACCTTACAACCCCACACTCTCTTGCCACATGACCGGGCTTCCCAAATTTGAAGCAGACGTTCAATCCCCACTTACACTCTCCCATCCGCTCCTTTCCACATTTACCACACCTTTTCATCCCTGCACCTGATGTAGACACCCTTCGATCATCCACCCTTGTCTTCTTGTTATTTGGAGTGAAACCACCATGACCAAACCGCTTCCCATTCTAGTTCTTGTCACCACCTCCCTTCTTACTCGCCTCTACCACTGCCACCTCCCTCTCAACATACAACCTCCTTGCTAGATCAACCACCGACCTAAATTTACTCGGTCGGGCGATGATCATGTGCCTGTAAATATCCGATGACAAACCCTGTATAAACCTCTTGATCTTTTGTGACACAGGTGTCACCTGGTTTGGCACCAGTCTTGCCATCTCGTTGAACTTGGTCGTATACTACTGGTATGTCATGGTTCCCGCCTCCAGCTGCTGGAACTCTTTATCGATCTTGTCGAGTTCCCTGTGAGGGAAAAACTGCTGGCTTACCAGCTTCTTCAGTTCACTCCACCTCATCCTCCAATCACCCTGCTACCCTCGTCCTGGACAATGTTATACCACCAGCATAAGGCCAAGTCCACAAATGAGTGGGTAGCAAACTTCACCTTCTGATCTTCTCGGCACTTGCTGATATCAAGTACCGCATCCACCTCCCTTACCCATCGGTGAGCAGCTGCAGCACTGCCATTCCTATTAAATGTTAGGGGCTTGCATCTTTGAAATGCCCAGTAGTTATAACCCTGTGCAGTTTCCTGCACAGCCCCTCCTCCTCATTATCACTGTAGGCAACCGTCTCAGCCTCAGGTTACTCCCTTTCTCCTCTCTGGACATTCCCTCTCTCAGTGGTCCTCTTCTTTTCCTTCTTCACATCCTCCCTCACTGCTCTAATTACCTCAGTCACCATAGATAGCAGAATCGTCTGCATGACCTAATGAACTTCCTCAACTACCACCTCTTTCACTAAGGCCCTTAAGTTAGCACTCTCATCCCAACCCTCATTGTGATGAATCTCGGGCTCTTTAGGTGCCGTTTTAGCAGCTCTAGCCCTATTCCTCATGACATGTGGTCCAGCACCACATCCACCGCGTACTCCACCTTGTAAAGCCCTCAAAGATCTACCACCAGCCATCTTCTAAACACTATAAGATTCGAACACCAACACGATCATTCAAGGTAGTAGCTCAAATTATGTCAAGTATAGTAAGCCCCTAATTACAGTGGCCTATTATGATTAGCCACTTACTTTACTCTTTATTCCCCAAGCATATCCTATCCCGACTACATCAGTATCTCTTTATTCCCCAAGCATATCCTATCCCAACTACATCAGTATTCAAATCTACTAAGAGCACATAAGTCAAATAACACACGCAAATAATACCGGTTAGCTTTAAGAAAATTACCTGATGGCACTTAGCTACTTGGGCTAGCATCCTTCTATTTGGTCCCATTCTCTATTTAAGTTTAGGTTTTGAAATAATTTACCCATTTCTCTTAAACTTTGGCTTTGATACTAACTTGTAAGGCTCTGTTTCCGCAACACTTACAGTTGGACATTCATCGCATATAATATTTAAAACACATTATGTTTTATTAAAATGATAAAACATTGCAGCGGAATAATTTAACAAAAACCACTTCATGCATTAATATTCACTTTTGCCAAATAATACATCGTTGTTAAGTTACAAAATAATGTCTAGTTGTATTACAACACAAAAATAACATTTATGCATAAGATGGGTGCCAGTCTCTTATTTGACAAGTAGCTTCACCCTCGTGCCATACCCAGCAACAAGTTACCTGTCAACTGGAATGCATAAAAGTCAGTGTTGCTGAGTGAGTTCTAGTTTTATAAATAAAATACTTTCCATTCATGTGAAACATTTTCTTTACTTTCATACATGGTCATTCATCGCACATACATCAAGTATATCATTTTTATCTTCCATTATCGCACGTATTCGTTCGTTTCACACTTTTTCATTATCTTTCACTTCTATCTAGATCCTGTCATAAGCTATACCCCATCATTGGAGACAAAGCCACCTTTGTCTTGGGGTTAAGCGACAAGTATCCCGTTTTGTACGTATAAGTCAGTCACCAAGACTTACTCCCCCTGTGTGTGAACCCTCATGGATTAGCCAAGATCGCACGATATATAACACACAGTTGAGCTAACAACTCTCAATGAGTTTTGAACCTCCTTAAATTTTGCTTGCAATACTTTCATTCATTCATGATGTTCCAGTTTTCATTATCTTTAATCTTTCGCTTCATTTACGATAATACTTTACGTAAACTAGCATTAACACATCACGTAAAGTCACGTATTAATGCATAATATGGAACATAATTATCTGACTATAGACATGCATAATACCAACAAAGTATAATCACTAAACATTTCAGGTCTTAGCCTTTAAATTTCTATTTCCCCCAAAATTTTGGAAAAATTTTTCTAAGGCATTAGGCACATTAGCACTATGTTGGGCGCATGAGCACTATGTTTGGCGCATGAGCACTATATTGGGCGCATGGGCACTATGCCGGCACATGGGTGCTTGGGTGAATGGGAATACTTAGGCGCAAGAGGAAACTTGGGCGCATGGGAACTATTCAGGCGCATGAGCACTATGCAGGTGCATGAATACTATGTAGGCGCATGGCACTTCGGCGCATGGACACTTAGGCGCAAGAGCCACACTTGGGCGCATGGGCAGTGGACGCATAGGGAAATTTGGGCGCATGTGCAAAGTGCTAGATGCATGAGCCAACAGTTAGGCATATGGGCAGCTACTAGGCGCATGGGTACTATGTCTGGACGCATGGGTACTATACCAGTTCAATCTTACTCTAACCCAGTTTCCAATCAACACTTAAACATATTCTTCACCCATTTTTAACGTATTAAACACCTAAACAAGCCTATAAGCATGAATTTACAAACAAAACATACCCAAACATACATCCACCCATATAAACAGGGTATAAACATACGATTCACATACTTGTATGTTATAAAAAGTTAGTTACATACATTTTTAGCCCCAAATCTAGTTTAAAACATGTAAAAACCAGGGATCTAGAACTCACCTATTGCAGCCTTTGAGCAAACCTCCTTCAAACTCGAGTGCACAAGGAGTTCTAACACCTAATTCATGCCAAGAGCAAACAACCGAACACACATACACACATAAGGCTTGGTCCAAGCTTCAAATTCGGTTGAAATCTAGCAAAACACAGGAAAAACTTACCTTTCATCCAATTTGTAGTTTTAACCGAATTTGCAGCTTGGACCAAGCCTTATGTGTGTATGTGTGTTCGGTAGTGTGCTCTTGGCATGAATTCGGTGTTAGAACTCCTATGCACTCGAGTTTGAAGGAGTTTTGCTCAAAGGCTGCAACAGGTGAGTTTTATATCCCTGTTTTTTACATGTTTTTAACTGGATTTAAGGTTGAACATGCATGTAACTAACTTTTTATAACTTACAAGTATGTGAATCGTATGTTTATACACTGTTTATACGTGTGGGTGTATGTTTGGGTATGTTTTGTTTGTAGTTCATGTTTATAGGCATTTTTAGGTGTTTAATATGTAAAATGAGTCAAGAATATGTTTAAGTGTTGACTGGGAACTGGGTTAGAGTAAGATTGAATTGATATATTACCCATGCGCCCAAACATAGTGCCCATGCGCCTAGTAACTACCCATACGCCTAACTGTTGGCTCATGCGTCTAACACTTTGCCTATGCGCCCAAATTTCCCCATGCGTCCACTACCCATGTGCATAAGTATGGATCTTGTGCCTAAGTGTCCATGCGCCTAAGTGCCATTCGCCTACATAGTGTTCATGCGCCTGCATAGTGCTCATGCGCCTGAATAGTTCCCATGCGCCCAGGTTTCCTCATGTGCCTAAGTATTCCCTTGCACCCAAGCACCCATGCGCCTGCATAGTGCCCATGCACCCAACATAGTGCTCATGCGCCTAATGCCTTAGAAAATATTTCCGAAATTTTTGGGAAAATCGAAATTTAAAGGCTAAGATCTGATATGTTTAATGATTATACTTTGTTGGTATTATGCATGTTTGTGGTCGGATAATTATGTTCCGTACTATGTATTAATACGTGACTTTACTTGATGTGTTAATGCTCGTATACATAAAGTATTATCGTAAATGAAGCGAAAGATTAAAGATAATGAAAAGTAGAACATAATGAATGAATGAAAGTCTTGCAAGCAAAATCTATGGAGGTTCACAACTCATTGAGAGTTGTTAGCTTAACTGTGTGTTATATAGTGTGCGATCTTAGCTAACCTATAAGGGTTCACATACAGGGGGAGTCACTCTTGGTGACTGGCCCCTATGTGCAAAAGAGGATCCTTGTCGCTTAGCCCCAAGACAAAGGTGGCTTTGTGCCTAATGATGGGGTATAGCTTATGACAGGATTTAGATAGAAGTGAAAGTTAATGTAAAAGTGCGAAACGAACGAATACATGCGATAATGGAAGATAAAAATGATATACTTGATGTATCTAGGATGAATGACCATGTACGAAAGTAAAGAAAATGTTTTACATGAATGGAAAGTATTTTATTTATAAAACTAGAACTCACTCTACAACGCTGACTTTTATGCATTTTCAGTTGACAGACAACTTGTTGCTGGGGTTGACATAAGGGTCAAGCTACTTGGAAAATAAGAAACTGACACCCATCTTATGCATAAATGTTATTTTTGTCTTATAATGCAACTAAACATTATTTTGTAACTTAACAACGATGTATTATTTGGTAAAAGTGAATACTAATGCATGAGGTGGTTTTTGTTAAATTATTCCGCTACAATGTTTTATTATTTTAATAAATCATAATATGTTAAATATTATGCGCGATGAATGTCCAACTGTAAGCGTCCTGAAAACGGGGCCTTACACTCTGTCACATAGAATCTTGTGCAGCACTGAAGGACAAAGCATATCAACTTCAGGTATCATCTAATTAGAGATAATCATGAAAGAGGATTGATAAAACTAATCAAGGTTAACACAACTGAACAATATGCTGATCTGTTTATAAAGGCTTTTGATGAACAGAGATTTAAATATCTTATATCAGCTACTGGGATAATTAGTCTTGAATAGATTTTCTTAAAACTTAATTTATAATTATTTCTAAAAAGATGTGTGTGTCCTAAGTTGTCTAATTTATCACCTACATAATCCCAGTTTATCTTGGGAGAAAATCTTTTTCAAATGATATTCCTTAGCATTTTGAAAATTACAAAGTGTATTTTCTTTTGGAAGAAATTAACATTGCGTTCCGAAGAATTTTAAGTCTTGCATCTCTTCCAAAGCCCAAATATGCTTCTAAGTACTTATATGCATTTGAAGAACAAATTTCTTCCGAAAGCAATTATGTCTCGGAAGATTTATTCTTTTTAAGAATATAATTTTCAAGTCTTAATATCTTTCGAAACCAAATACTCTTCGGAAGAGAAAATACTTCAAGTTTTCTTCCGAAGCCATTTCTCATAAAGCTAAGGAATATCTTCCGAAGTCAAAATTTGGCTTCGGAAGTTTTTCACAAAACTTCCAAAGATAAATAACCTTCGGAAGAGTTTCAACTTCCAAGAAAACTACCTTTTTGGGAACTTTGTCAGAGGTGGGACCGATATTCGGACTTCAAAGTTTATCTTTTTGCATTAACTTTGTCTAAAGTCCATTTCATATAAATATATCCAATGGTTCTCCCCTCTTTCACTATCTTGTTCATCTGAAAATTCTCTAAACCTAAATTTCCACTCCCCACCTTTGTTCTCATCTTCCTTCACCTCAAAGCTATCTCAAATGGCCAACCTTGATCGTAGAAACCAACCAAATTTTTCCATACAACTTCACAGGTAACATAATCAAGTTGCTTTGTTAAACTTTGAGAAAGATCCAAGTTTCTCAGAGATTTGTCACTTTCTTTCTCTGTCTCACTACTTCACCTTCCTCACCATTAATCCTCCACTCTATGAGGACCAACTTTTAGACTTTTAGAGGACCTGCCAAGAGGTCACCATGGATGGGGAGAATGCACTGTATGCCACAGTGCAGGGGAAGACAATCTTCATCACTCCAGCTTCCATCAACTCTCATCTACAGCTGGATGATGCAGAAGGTGAATTGTCTTTTCCTTAATCTTCTATAAACCACTTATTTGAGCAGATGGGCTGTAAAGGTGACTTCTCAGATAGAACCTTAAAGAAAGGGAAGGTTTTTCCTCAGTTGAAGTACCTCCTCCACGTCATTATCCACAGCTTGTCTAACAAGCATGGAGGTTGGGACCAAATTTCAGAAGACATCTCATTCATAGTCCATGGGATGGTTCATGGTGTCAAGTTCAGGTGTTCACAATTTATGTATAATAATTTGCTTGCAAACTTGGACTCCTTAGAATATTATATGTTCCATAGATATGTCCAACACATTCTCAACTGTGAATTAGGCTCACACTTGAGGGGAACAGGTAATATTCTAAAACTAGGACAGACGAAACCTGACATCTTCAAGACTATAAGAAAGCCAACCGTTGGCTTCTCAAGGATAGAAATAGCCCTGGTCCTAAAAATGTTAGAGCTCATTGCTCAAGGTGACAACCTAGCAGCACCAGCTAGTGTTGAACCCATACCTTCCACTTCAAGACAACTCACACAACCATAAATAACCATCGCCTACCAAAGAAAATCCAAAAGAACCCCTGCACATGTTATTCAACTTGTGAAGGCCCCCATATCACCACCCATAGGGGAGGAAGTGGACACTGGAGCTCCCACTTCCCCTGAGGAGCAAACCACTCCTATCTCATAAATGATCAGTCATGAGGTTCCTCATGCTCAGACTGAAGAACTCATAACCCAAGAAGCCTTAAGACTTTACTTAGAGACTTAACACTTTAGTGAACAACCTTTAGGGGAAAGTTACCATCACCAGCCTCTTGATCTAAACCAGCCAATTCCCAGCCTTGAATTCTATGATGATGAGGATATGGCACTTAATGAGTATCATAAATCTCTCTTCTCTTTCCCTGCTCAAAGAGAGATGAGTACTCCTGTGTCACCCATATCTAGTCCATATCATGCACCCTCAACTGAGGTGGATCTTCCTGAACCTGTTCAGGAGATCCATATGGAAGAGTCTCTCACTTATGCAAGTGATTACATCATTAAGACCTCAACCATGGCAACCTAGCACATTAACACTTCAACTGAAGTTGTTAGTGAGTAGGGGAAATCCAGCAGCCAAGAACAACAAGCTTGTGATGAGGAAGAAGAGTTAGGTCCAATTCTCTCATCCCCCAGTACTGAAGATGAGGGGAACCTCAGAATAAAAGTGCAAAAACTTACCAAAACATGCACCTATTTAGTCTCCAAGGTCAGTCACTTGGAATCTCAAGTGACTACATTGCGAAGAAGGGTAAATGATCAGCAACTTGAGATTTATGATCTCAAGGAACAACTAGCTATGAGAACCTTCAGGAGGACTCAACCAGGACCATAAGAATCTGAGGATGTGACAGACTTAACCTCCAGGTCACCTATGTAAGTGGGTGATGCTACCAAAAAAGGGAAGGAAGTTGTCATAATCATAGAACCTGGGAGTCCTTCTCAGAGTTTGGACATTAAGGTATCACAAACCTCACTTGCAATTATCCACACTCAGCAACCTCCTCACGTTCACACTGATTGGACTCTCTTATACAAAGTCTGTTTGAGGAGGGAATACTAAGGGCAATGTAAACCCCAACCCATGGAGCTGTAAATGAAATTCTAGGGTGGAGGTATGATGCTGATAGAAGAGACCTAGTACTACATAGATTTCAAGGATAGCCAGAGGTCTTCAATTTATAAACCTTGAACTTCTATGACAGTCTTTCTCTAGTCAATATGCCACTAGTCAACCCAACTCAACATAGGCAGGCTGTCATATTGGCTGAGAGAATTCAAGACAGTATTGTTAAAGAGTTAAGGTATAGAAGAAGGCAACTGCAAACAGGCAATGCCATTGGTCAACTGGATGTTGAGGTGGACTCCAAGATTAGCATCGAAGGGGAAACCTCGACTGAAGGCCCAGTAAAAGAACCTGTGAGCATTGTCACAGAAACAACTACTTCAACATCTTTTACCCTCAGCAAGGCACCAATTGGTGAAGGTGCTTCACAACCTCTCTCTGGCCAGAGCTTGAATGTTGTACCAAGTAATGAAGGCCAAATCTCTCTCCACCCTGAGTTGCCAAGGCCTGTGAGTGACAAAGGGAAGAGGAAAATCACCTCTGAGGAGATTGAGGAGGAGGAAAAAGAGAGGAAGAGGAAGCTAAGGGGAGAGAGTTCACTATCGAGAAGGAGGCTTGGTCTAATGTCTCTATCCACTATGGATGAGGACATTAGAGTGATCAAGTAGAAGATTAAAACGGGAGAGCTTGTGGACTTGCATTCTCCACCAAGCCAAGCTCCTCCTGAGGTAGAGGTTAAGGTTGAACCAACACAGACAACATAACCTGGATCTTCAGCTACATTTCAGCCAACGTCATCTTCTATTCCACAGTAGGGTTCTACTTCTTCTCCTTCTAAACCTACGAAGGAAGAGGACCCAACCGGGAGAGGCATAACAGAAGAACCTGGTACTCACGGCCAACTTTCTTAGTTTAACACTCCAAAAAGGAAGAAAAGGATGGCCCTGAAGAGAGTATATAAGAAGACAAAGGCATCCACTTCCAAACCTCAGGATGAGTCAGAGCATCCGGAGGAAGTGTAACAAGAGGCTGCTCAACCAACTCCAACTCAAGTACAGCCTCTTCCAATTGGAAGACCCATCTTGTCTTGGACCTTTGCTACTAATCTAGACAGATGGTATGTCATCAGAGATCAACGTGGTCAAGATGCCTACTTCTTGCAAGACATTCTTAATCTACCTCTACATGATCTCCATGACATGAGAAGGTACTATGAGAGTCTGAATGATCCTGACCAAATGATGAAGAAGGGAATGGTCTTGATCCTAATGATGACTGTCAACTGATGAACAACATTCTCTATTTTGGTAGCATCAGCATAGGGGGAGTTTGTAAGGTTTAATATAAAGGCTGATGTAACCAAAGCAACCAAAGACTTCCTGCATGCATACACTTAGTACAAGGTAAAAGTTGCTTTAGAAGATTTACACTATACTCAGGAAATACTCTAAGTGTAAATCATCCAAAGTCAAAGACTAGATCTTCCGAAACCAAAAGATAAAGTCTTCCGAATCTTCAAAGGCGAAGTCTTCCAAAGCCAAATAAAGTGAAGACTGATTTCTTCCGAAGACAGAGGAGAATATGCTTTTCTCAGATGTACTTTTGCATAAAGCTGACCCACTTTCCACTGCAACTCTGAAGACTCACCAACTTGCATGAGTTGGTGAAAAGGTCCATGCTTTTATAACTGTACATTGAGGTCTTGAGTCTGTAACTTTATACTTTATGTACTTTTATCCTTTTTGTAATATATTTGGATGTGAGCTATGGCATGTCATAGTCACTAGTCAAAAGGCAATCTGCCTTTTGACTCTACGTTGATTTTGTTATCTTTTAATGTTCCAACTAGCTTTTCAAGTATAGCTGGTTGTAGGATGTAGTATAAAGTATCTCAGAATCTTGTATTCTATTTAACTTATGCATCTTCTAAAAGAACTTGAGATTTATATACAATATTCTTGAAAACCATATTTATATATATTGTTTTTGAGTTCTGTCTCATTGTTACTAGTGTTTTTTACATCTTGTTATTAAATCTGGTTCCCTATTTGAACTGTTAAGTGTTCTAACACTCTCCTCATTGTGAGACTAATTGTACTAGCCATCCTTTAACCGGTCCTGCAACATTATATGTATAATTATCAATTTGAAAAGTCTCTCATCTTTTCAATACATTTCACATCATCATTGACTCAGGATGGTCTAATCGGTCATGCCAATTTATTAACTAATCATGATCCATAAACTTCTGGTTTATGATCATATACATTTTAGTGCACTTGTTTATTGTATACATGCCATAAGTACGAGAGAATAATGCATTATTGTTTCAAACAGTCATGTTATAGCACTTTTTCCATATCTTGTTATTATATAATCACTCTTAGTGTGTCACTTCTTGTGTTCAATTTCATAACTAACATGCTTGATCTCATCTTTAACATGAGCATCGCACAATGTTCTAAATTACTTACATGATCATGAATTTTATAATGGTCAGTGTTTAAGCACATCACAAACTTCAAAGAGTGGATTAAAACCATACAACTTTCATGTATAAATACATTCACTTCAAGGAATGGATTAGTTTCACACAACTTTCCTGATTGTTGTTTTAAACATTTTATACTCAAAATATTGCTACTTTATGAGTATTTTTAATTTATGGGAAATCAAAAATATTTTTCTCAACCTTTGCTTATAAATAATAATCTCGTCACATAATATCAATTGAGAAGTAATTGTGATTGAGTTATGCTCATTTCTATTTTCAAAATCTTATAGTCTTCTATAATCTTAAAATGAGCTTTAGAGGGCACGGCTATTCTTGTATCATAATTTTACCTTTAATTTATAAGTCTTTTACCACAATGTAAGAGTAGCTATAACCTTTCATGACATTAATAAAATAGCTATTGGTCTTTTACTTTATATAATACCCTTTATAACTACAATATCTTAGACTAAGTTAAATCATGAAATGTGTCTAAAGATGTCAAGGGTGACAAAGTAGAGTTTTGATTGCTTATACATATATCTACAACGATATATTCATAAGATGGCCTACGTGCATATAAATTGTACCATAAGGAAGAACTTAGGGTTCTCGTTGATTTAAACTACATGTTCTTTAGAATAATATAGTGTGTATAAGGTTAAAGAATCCTTGTGATTGTAAAAGTGAAATTTCACAGATAATATTTTTTTAAAGTTGTTTATAAGAAATATAAAGTTTATATAAGCTTAACTTTTATATAATTTCAAGTTGTGAACCTCGAATCTGTTTTTCAGTCTATCCGTTTGGTATTGAACTACACTCATAAGAATCAAAACTTTTATATAATTAACTAAATTCATTAGGATCCTGATCAAACAATTAGTAACGCTTAATCAAACAAAATGATACGTGTAAGGAAAACATAAATCAAGCATGCTTATCAATCTATATCTTGAGTGAGTAATTTAGGTCTTAAAAAGGCATAATAACTAGAAGCAAAGAACCGATAATTTATGTATATGACCAGTTAATGATGCATTTTACTAATTCACATTTAACATGTCACTGGTGCAATCTTAAAGAAAAATTATTTTAACAATGTCGCACTTATGAATGTAACAATATGTTATGAATACAAATATATGTTAATTTGCAATTTTGACGTATATATCCACTATGTCAAAATCCTTATATATCCTCACCATTTTTTAAGAAAATAAACGTTAAATTAATAAAAGAAAAATAAGAAAATTAGGATGGCTAAATGAATATATATCCTTAGTATAAACTAAACCCTCTGTCGGTTACCATTCAATTCTCTAAGAAATGGAAAATTAATAAAATCTAATTTCATGTTTATCTGTTACACGTCCATCGGTTTTAAACCATCAGTTACCATACATCAATTTGGCAATTTCGCCAAATAGAAATCCCCAAAACAAATAGATTTTTGTTTCATCTCTTATGCCGATTCAATCCAAAGTTTACTTGGACAAGGACTCAACTAATTACTAATAAACCAGGTTTTGTATGAAAATTCGACTAGCTTGATCATTTTATATACTACATAAAAGAGTGAATGTAGGTTTGACTTGATTA
Organism: Flaveria floridana; assembly: GCA_018326465.1. Taxonomy (NCBI): domain Eukaryota; kingdom Viridiplantae; phylum Streptophyta; class Magnoliopsida; order Asterales; family Asteraceae; genus Flaveria; species Flaveria floridana. The sequence goes on along the minus strand of BJCO01638424.1, from coordinate 2,527 downwards.
TAGTGAACTGCATGATTGTAATCTTTTACATTGGTATTATGTATCATAAAACCTATTATTTTAAGATTTAATATGTTACCAACACACCTAACTTGGACCTGTGATTCTCACATCCTAAATATAAATTAGAAAGCCATCAAACAATAATAAAGCAGATTTGACTAGTTACGTACCTGACGCATTGCCGCAAAGAGACACAACCAAAAGTTTTCTCCTATACCATTGCAAATAGAGCACCTAAAACGAAGTATGACTTTTCCGATCTCATTGTTTTCTCGAATAAAGCAGCAACTTCGGTTGCCATCTCAGTGTATGACGAATTGGGTTCGCAAAAAGCTCATGGAAAAAAACAAATTGAAACGGTTGTTGCATCAGTGGATTATGGTGGTGTTGGGTTAACCAGTATTCAACCAAACATGTTTGGAAAATCCACCCTTTGTTGCCTTAAGTTTCAACATGCAAAAGAAGTTTAGATTCGGATTCTATCTGCTACAATTCAAAAATTGGGTGTTTATGAGTTTGAAGATGGAAATAAAAGCTTGTCGTGCTAATGTGTTATATATTAACAGTCTAATAGCATCAAGAAATAAAATATAAAGAATGGAGTAATTATATTCTTTATTCATACATCTCAAGTACACATACACATATATATATAATGTATACAATATACAATGTGAAACCAAAAACTAAGACATAAGTGATAAGTATGAAAACGTAAGTAAAAAGTAATGATGATAATAATGTCTGATTTAATATATATATTTATAATATATACAATCAATTATTAGTAATCATTAAGTAATATTGTGTTACTGCCGCACTCATTAGACTATTATACATCCGGTGAGTAAGAATGTAACCACAAGACTTGCACAGGTGACACATAAATAACAACACATTTTGCTTACACTCACACCATTATTACACACGCCCTTATAATCACCAAACATTTTGTGAAATTATTTTACCAGGGTTGATTTTATAATTTATCATCCTTTAATTATTAAGTTATTTTGATTTTATATAACACACACATATTAATAAGCAGAGGTTGGTATTTGCAATACCAACTTGTGATTGGTCCACCTCATCACATACAACTTGAATTCTCATGTTTTCATTTAGAAGCAGGGGTGTGAAAAATTTTGAAACTTTAAATCGGAATTTAAGAAAACAACACCATTTCAAGTATTAAAGGGAAGATCATTATGAAAACAACAAAAAATGAATGATAAATGCATAAAAATATTCTTGTATTTTCAATTCTGACTTAAAAAATCCATAAATTAAAAAATATTTGATTTCTAATATTTAAACTACATGGACATCGCAGGAAATCTAGAATTGAAGAAGTACATATATATTATATATCTTGATCACATGAATGAATTGAGTGTTAATAACTAACTTATAAAAGAATTATATGTTTCAATCGGAAGAGGTGTTACATTACACACTATAAATTTTAGGAGTAGTATTTTTATCTAGAAAATCTAATATCTTATGAAGTGTAGGTGGTGGTGTTCAACAAGATCGATGGTTGTTGCATTCACGAATGCGACAAAGGTATGCGCTACAAACTCAATTACATGTATATTCGTGGTGTACCAAAGTCATCTCTTACTATCATGTGGTAATTAGGTTAAGAACTAGAATTAAGCTCCCCGCGTTACGGAGGCGTAAAATCATGGTCAGTGTCACACCACCATTAATTACCATCAACATTGAAATTGCAGTGTGTTAATACGAAAATATAAGACCATAACGTAAAACATATAAAAATATAACTAAGTCGATTTATGACTCATGTGTTGCGACGAACCCGTTAAAGGGGGAAAATAGATGTAAAAATGATAAACCACGCACGCACGTTGTGTTGTTTTAACTCATAAAATTTAGAAGATACGTAAAGTGAAACGTAAAATTGGTGAGTCGCACATGCATGTTTGTGTCATGTTAACTTGCAAAACCTAAAACGAACGTAAGACAAAACTTTAAAGAATATGAAAATTATATGGGGGCCAAAGTTGAAAGTATTAAACTTTATGAGATTAAATTTCAAAAGATGGGTAGTTTTAGGTTTAAAGTAAAAATAATCGTATTTTAGAAGGTTACTTTGTAAAATATAAAAACTTTTGGGTAAAAAGTGAAAAGTCAAATTTTTTTTAAAAAACTCCCTATACGTAAACCATTATGCATAAAGAAGTTGGTAATTAGTAATATATAAATATGTTTCAATCTAATCTCAATGTTTTGCATATGAAACTTTTTTAACTACATCATTTTTTGGGTCATATTCGATATAGACGTTTGGATAAGCTTATTGTTATTACTATTATTAATGATAAGAATAATAATATTACTATATTATTATTATTATTATTATTATTATTATTATTATTATTATTATTATTATTATTATTAATATTTTATTATTATTATTATTATTATTAATATTTATATTATTATTATTATTATTATTATTATTATTATTATTATTATTATTATTATTATTATTATTATT